>JANVCC010000047.1:1960598-2154141 GCA_025345505.1 Todiramphus chloris collaris
AGATAGATAGATAGATAGATAGATAGATAGATAGATAGATAGATAGAAAGACAGAAAGACAGACAGATGGATGGCAGGGTACTTGTAAAAGTCTGACTGTAAACATTTCAGAGTAGCAAGCCTCTATTATACAGCAACAAGCACAGATCACCTTAGGCACTATCGTCTCTTAGAGTGTTAACATTGTAAAGTCACAAATCAGAAATCTCAGATCAGAGTGATATAAATACAGTTCTTTTGTGTCAGTAACCAGGGGCTGAATTTCCGTGAGTACCCTGATCAGCAGAGTAGGATCACAGCTGCTTTCTTGTCAGAAGAAAACAGGTGGTTTTGTGGATGGCACAAGTAGGTACTTCACCCTGAAGTTATTGCTGTCAGGTGATGGCAATGAGGTGTCTGCTTGTCTATCCAAGGAAGTAAATTCTTCAGTGTGGTAAACATAAGAGTATCAAGTATGGAGATGATTTTCCACAAGAAATAGGGAGATACTGTATTATACTGACATGATTTATGGACATGTGATTTTATTTTCACAGTTTCCAAGTATTTGGAATTACAACATAATTTTGACAAATAGCAAATAAAAAGAGGCTAAAATCAAAAGTATCTACTAAGTTGGGCTATTGAAAAAATCTGAAATCTGTTTTTTTCAAAATTAACAGTTTAGAGCATTTTTATTCTCAGTGCATGAATATTTTAGGGGCTCAGGTTCAGAATTCTCATCATAGAGAAACACACAGTTATCAGGCATACAGGGAAAATTTGGATTTAGGTGATTTTTTTCCAATAACACATTGTAGCTCAGTGGCAGATTTAGAGAAAAACATAAATTTTTTCATGACAGCACTTAATTTATTAATGTGTAAGACTATGGCTTCTTTTCCTGTAATCCCTGCTTCATTCTATATGCTCTTGCAACCAATTTTTCCACCCCAAAGCACAGTCCAATCTGTGTGTTGAAGGAAACATTGATCATAGCTTCTGGAAAATTAGTATGTGAGCACATAAAAGCTGGAGGAGTATCAGATACAGGACACTTAATTTTGATTCCATAGCAGACTCATTGGGCATACATTTCCAATTCTCCATTCATTTCAATAGATGCACTTTAAAAATTTCCCTTGAAACATTGTGACCAGAATGAATGAATGTGCCTATTCTTTGTCTTTGTTATGTACAGGAACTCACAAATTCAATTTCACATCTTGTCATACTTTCTTTGGCACACATGCAGCCAAACAATTTCTTCAATAAAAGCATTTAAAAATGAAAAAGTTTCTTGACATTCCCCCCCCCCCCCCCTTGTTTCCTTGTAGGACAATTCTGCTCCTAGGCAATACTTTAAATCAGCTTGATTAGCAAAACACTAGATTTTTGCACACCATTCCAAAATAGTTGTATAGTCACAAAAGAATAAGTCACACCAAACCAAGGGTCTAAGAGGGTTGCAGATGAACTCACCATAACCTTACATTCCTTTCATCGATTTTGTGGAGCATATCTAAAATGATAGTAACAGCACAGCAGGTACTATTGAGCACCATCAATGATGCAATTAAATAGAACAAATCACAGTAATTGATTAAACATTGCTTTTCACCTGCCTAGTATCTCAAGATAATGTTAGACTAACTCATTCTGACACTGTTAACTATATATAAAAGGTAGAAGCAGTTTTTATTTTTCATCCCATTTTTGATTGGGGCAATGTTTTGGCATACAATACTTAAATCTGACTTTAAAGAATACTGATTAATCTGCAATTTCTCAGTAAAACAAAGGGATTTGAATGACTAATTTAATTTTCCTTTTTTTTTTCCTCTCATGGCTTGTTTGAAGAAAAGTTTGTCTAAATGTTGTTTCTGTTTTGGGAATCAGAAGTTTAGAAATTTAGTAAGAATGTATTCTGATCCGGAGTATATTTACACATCTTTTAACTGCCTGATCTACAGAGGATTTTAAATTGAGATTTTGGCTAAGTATTTTAACCTTTTCCTTACAGCTGCTGAATGTCACAATGTGGCATCAAATTAACTGTATTGGCTTTATGTGGCAAGGTTTTGGCAGCATGGGGGCTGCAGGTGTGGTTTATGTGAGAAGGTATCAGGAGCTGTCCTCTTGTCAGAAGGAGCCTGTTACAGTTGCCTCCAGCTCCAAGACAGACTCACTGCTGGATAAAGCTGAGCCCATCAGTGACGTTGGTACTGCCTCTGTGAAAACATATCTAAGAAAAGGTAAAAACTGTTGTGCAACAGCATCTGAGAGAGAGGAGTGAGAACATGTGGGAGAAACAGCCATGCAGGCACCAAGGTCAGTGAAAAAAGAAGGGTGAGGAGATGCTCCAGGCGCCGGAGCAGAGATTCCCCTGCATGGTGAGGCAGGCTGAGGCTATGCTCCTGCAGCCCATGGAGGTTAACGGTGGAGCAGGCATCCATCCTCAGCCTATGAAGGACCCACAATGGCACAGGTGGACATGTCCTAAGCTGCAGCCTGTGGAAAGCCCATGCTAGAGCATGCTCCTGGCAGGAACTGCATCCCATGGAGAGAAGCCCCTGCAGCAGCAGGTTTTCTGGCATGATCTGTGACCCTTTGGGGAAGTCATGCTGGAGCAGTCTGTTCCTGAAGAACTGTACCCCATGGCAAGTATCCACTTTGGAGCAGTTTGTGAAGGACTGTTTAACATGGGTGGGAGCCCACACTGAAGCGGGGGAAGAGAGCAAGGAGAAAGGAATCATAGAAAGGCTAGGGCTGGAAGGGACCTCCAAAGGTCATCTAGTCCAGCCTCCCTGCAGTGAGCAAGGACACCCTCAACTAGACCTGGCTGCTCAGAGCCTTGTCCAACCTCACCTTGAATATCTCCAGGGATGGGGCCTCAACCACCTCCCTGGGGAGCCTATTCCACTGTTCTACCCTCTCAATGTAAAGAACTTCTTCCTGATAGCCAATCTAAATCTACTCTAATTTAAACCCATTACCCCTCATCCTTTCACTACAGACCCTTGTAAACAGCCCCTCTCCAGCCTTCCTGTTGGCCCCCTTCAGGTACTGGAAGGTCACTAGTAGGTCTCCCTGGAGCCTTCTCTTCCTCAGGCTGAACAACCTCAGCTCCCTCAGCCTGTCCTCGTAGGAGAGGTGTTCCAGCCCTCTGATCATCTTTGTGGTCCTCTTCGGGACCTGCTCCATCAGGTCCATGTCTTTCCTGTGTTGAGGGCTCCAGAGCTGCATGCAGTACTCCCTCCAGGTGTACTCTCACCAGAGTAGAGGGGCAGAATCACCTCCCTTTATCTGCTGGCCACAAAGGAGTGGCAGAGAAAACTTGGTCTGCACCTGGCAACCAGCAAAGGTAAACCTACCACATTACAAACATTTCATTAGAAGTACTTTTGTTTCTGTAATATAAAAAGTGAGAAGTAGAAAAGAAAGTAGAAGCTATGATCTAAAAGGTAGAATTCTGGAGTTTTTTGTCTGGTGAAATCTACCAAATATGCTGAATATTCTGTATTTTCCTGCCTTTTATTATATACCTTTTCATCACAGTTGTCATAATGAGGAAAAAAACCCACTGTTTTGTAGATGCACACATTTCAAAGTGTGAAACTACTGGAGAGAATTCCACTAAGATTTACATTAGGAAAAGACATTTGCATTCTTCCGTTGAACTTCACATTGGATTGTGAATTGGACCATAGAGAGTAACTCTGCAGTGTGTATCCTGGAATCTTTACTGAAAAATTTCTGTCCTACAGGTACCTCTTGCAAGAGAATTTCCAAGGCCTTCATGTTATCCAATACATTCAGGACAAGCTTTTCCACTTTCTATTCATTCATATTTAATTGTCTTAGCCTTAAGAAAGAAAGTTTTCCTTGGTTTCAGCAAGTGGATATTGCCTGGTAAGGTAACAGAAGGGGACATTATCATACTCAACACATCAAAGGAGAATGGCTAGCTGTCACGGTCTAGGGTCAGGGCCTCCCCTTAGACCTATAACAGTTGCTCTTTGTTAACTCCCCTCCATCCCCAGAGGGGAAGAGAAAGGGAATAAGGGAGAGAGACTCAGCGATTAGAAAAGAAAACTAGAAGAGCTTTAATGAAAATGAAATTAATAATTATAAGGATGGAATATATACAAATATATATAAACTCACATCAAACCCAACCCCCCTGATGGTAATTACATCACCATCACCACTGATGCTGTGCAGGCACTGGGGGAGTCCCAGACTGGGCCCTGCAGCAGACGGGAGCTGTGTTCAGGAGTTGGATTCTGGTACTGGATTCAGGAACACACAGACTGGGATCGAAGACAGAACGGACAGAGCCCTCCTTGGGTGCTCCGAGGAAGGAACTGAAAGAGGAGCCAAGACAAGCCAAGCAAAAGCTGGCAAAGCAGTCCAAGAGGGGAGAAGAGCCCAGAGACCCTTCAGATCCCTCAGCTCTAAACTGAACATGCAGTCTATGGGCTGGAATCACTTGCTGGTCAGTTTGGTGTCACCTGTCCTGTCTGCTCCTCCCTGCAGGTGCCTCCTTTCACTTTTCTACGCCCCCTAATGTGGTACAGCAGTGGCCTTGGTCTGCACACCAATCCTTGGTAGTAACTCTAACATGAGGTGTTATCACTGCTAGAAGCAGACACTGTCTGTGAGAACAGGCTGCTAACTTCAGAAAGTGCAGTTAATTAGAAGAACTGAGATGAAAAGTAAAATTACTGAACAGAATTAGTTCTGTTCTCACTCAAACCAGGACACTAGCACTTATTATTAGCCTTTTTTCTTAACATTTCTTTGCTAAGGCTATGTTAACTGACAAAACTCACAAAAACAATGGAACTTAGAGGAGATACTTCAATTCTGTTTTGATTGAATCATTCTAGAAAATGTTTTGCAGTCCATATGGTGACCCCCTGCTCCTTTTCATATGCTATGAGAAGAGGCTTGTGTCTTCACTTTCCTATTTTGGAGGTTTAAATTAACCCCATAGTGTTACTTTTGTTTTCTCCACTGGTTTTTTGGGTTTTGGTTTTTTTTTTTCCATTCTCTATGACTTTACTTAAGTATCAAAGAGAGAACCAGCATCCTGCTGTTGTGGATTCATTCAATCCACCAGGAGCAGAAGGAAATCAGCCCACAGTGAACATTCACTTCATGCTGGCTTGCATCCTGAGTACAGCTGGGAAAGATACTACAAAAGCAAACAGCTGCTTTTTAAGTGGAAAATAAGTGCATAGCATGTTCACTTTACATACTGATTGTTTCATTGGATCCTTTGTACAATATTATAGAACTTACAGTCATAGATATGGTTTATTTTCTCTTATAGTCACTTTAATTAAAACCAAAGCACTCCTTCTTTTAATTTAAAAAAAAATTAAAAATTGCAACAAAAATCACCACGTCCCTCCTCCTGAGGTTTGCTGAAGTCTGTTTCATATGCTGTTAAATTTTTCAGTGCATTTTTTGAAGACTGAAAAATCACTTGATAAAAGCCCTCAGAATCTGATGGGTGACAACACTACATCTTAGAACAAATCTCTTAATGTCTATCCTAATGTATAGTGATGGTGATGTACTTAAAAAGTTTGTGTCTCAAGATACAGCGCTAGGTGGTGGGAATTTTTGACAGGTATCATGATACATAATTGTCTTTCACTAGTGTTCTTCATTACAGACTGGCTTAGCTTGTTGCTGCTTCATAAGGGATATAATAGCTGCTACATTTCTAATTAGCTCTTGAACTCTGAACTGCAGTTATTACCTAGGCACCAGAATGGAAACGACTGGTGACAGACAAGACTCACTGCCTGATCAGGTTCTGGCTTTCTATTGCACTCCTGTTCTCATACTCTCCAGAAGCAAGGATACGAGAGCAAAGTCACTACGTGACAGGCTCAGGTTAATTGCAGCTGCCGCAAAACACAGTAACGATTGAGGAGTTTGGATTTCCACTGTCTTCTGCTTAGAACAATTTTTGAACATAGTTTTGGAATATTCTCTGCAAAAGAGAAACAAATAGAAGTTGAAAATCTCATTAAGAATGAGAGATAGAAATGGAAACTGACTGTTAACTACTAAATCATTATGTGGTGAGAATTTTACCCTGCAAACCAGTATGTATTTTTCTATGAGGTTGTCTGAGCACATCTGCTCCATAATTTTTTGAGTAGATAAGACAAATCATTTACAGAAGGGTTTAAGGGTTATTCCCAGCTTTCTTGGGATTCTGCAAATGGACAACTTACGAGGGAGAAGGGGGCAAAGGAAGATCTCTTTAAATTGCTGGTTCAATAATATATGTTTCACACACTTAATATCATTGAAAATTTTCTAACAGAGAGTTAAACTTCAAAAAATGTCTTTATATTTGTACTCAATCTTTACACTGATCTCAGTGAGAGGTTTTGATTGCTCAGCAGGCATGTAGCTCTGAATTTAGTGGTCTGACTTTAAGTGTAAATGTGACATTTTTGTCCTTTATTTGTGTCTCAGATTTTTCTCCACTTGACTCCATTTTCAACACTTTTGTATTTCTCTTTCATCTATTTATGATCAGTAACTGTTTTCAAGACCCCAGCTTTAATGAAGAACTTTTAAGACTTAGTATTTGATATTCTTAAAAATTTCTTCATCTTGTTCCATTTTTCACTCACAATACGCAGCATGAGAATACAAAAATCTACAAGGTAAAAAGAGTCAATAATATCTAGCTGCTAAAATGACTTTTGTTTGACAATTTTCCTGAAGACTGGAGGGATATATAAATATAGAGCAGACAAACGGGATCCACAGGGACCTCTTTAAGATCTTTATGAACGTTTGAAAGGGCATCTGGATCCATGGCTACACAGGGCAATCAATTGCTATGAATTTTTATTTCCCCAAGCACTCAAAAGGAATGGCATGACAAGTATGTATTATCAGCAAGGATCATTTAAAGAAACATGGTTTGTATTTTGATAGGACCAAGGGAAAGAAAAAAACCTCATCCATTAAATAATCCCATTTAAATTGAGCTTGGCAAAGATGGTTATTTAATTACTGAAATTAATGTAAAACTAAATGATTCTTGTTATTTTTAGAAGCTGCATAGGTTTTTTTTAATTCCAGCACTGCTACACTGGAAATTTGAAAAGTAGTCTCAAGAGCCTAAAGAAATGAATAATGAAATGAAACTTTTTTCTGAGAATTGAAAATCAAATTAGAAATTGTGATTTTGAAGGTGTCCTTCCTTCCTTCCTGTATAGAGCTTACTTTTTAAAAACACTGAGGGAGAAGATTTCAGATGTTTAAGCTTATCTTGACAGTCATAAAGTATTTATATAAGATAAACTGCATAAATTTTAACTCATAATAAAACTGTAAGAGGAGGCAATATTATATCTATTTAAACTGAACAATAACACAAGGTACCTTCTATATCTTTTTATCTCTTTTTTAGAAGTCTGCTCAGGTCCAAAATGTTGTTTTCAACAAAGCCTGAGTTCAAATGGTGTAGAAGTAACTAGAGTCATGAGATCAAAAAGGAGTGGATACACTACAGAGATACAATATATTATATATAGTATAGAAATGAAGACTGTGGTTTGCCTATGTGAGTACTCAACCGCATATATAGCCATAAATATGATGTGTATGCAGCCTGCTTCTTTGAGATCTTAAATTCACTCCCACAAATCCAGCTATTCAATCAGCCACAACATTACTGGTGCCATAAATTATTTGTAGAAGACGTAAGTTGAAGTACTTCACGCAGAAAGTGTCACAGTTATTCTCAATTACCCTAAGACACGTGCTCCTCGGGTTTGCCATTTTTCAGTTAGCTCAAATTTTTAGGAAGACTATAATCAAAACACTTTGCTAGTGTGTTAATGGCAA
Source organism: Todiramphus chloris collaris (assembly GCA_025345505.1). Classification (NCBI taxonomy): domain Eukaryota; kingdom Metazoa; phylum Chordata; class Aves; order Coraciiformes; family Alcedinidae; genus Todiramphus; species Todiramphus chloris. The sequence goes on from JANVCC010000047.1 coordinate 1,968,468, forward strand.
ATACGATCAAATAGTTGTTAAATTCTAAGAAGTCAGTAGGCAGGGATTAATATATGGAATATAAAGTTTGCTTGATGATTATTCAGGGTCTTCAAGACATAAGCTTTTTAACTCAAAAATCAGTTCCCTTGGACCTTGGTCTTAGAGAGAACTATTTTTTCTTTACAGTATTTCCTATACAGATGCCACTGGCCATAAAAGGTATTGAATCTAATATAAGCTTGCTGAATTTCTCAAAACCATGTCACAACTTAATTTCTTGACATTTCCTCAGATCAATTCCAGAAGCACTATTTCTATACAAGTAATCTTGGGTTTTTAAAAAATGCCTAAAGCTAAAATATGGAACATACAGATCGGTGATTTTTATTTAAGTGGAGAAGAAGGTTTACCTTGGTAGTTATTGTTTCTGAATATTGTGTACTGAGGTTTCTTTCACCTCAAGCTATTTTTGGTCTACAGATAGACATTAAAAGATTGTTGACTTGTGTACACATAAAAACCTAGTTCAATACTCAAATATATGACTGACTCAGAGGTCCTCTTGACTAAATATCAAATAAACTAAAAAAACCCTATACCAACTACTACCAACTACTAAAATTTTAATCACTTTCCCTCTTCCTCCCAATTAATTATAATTAATTAATGTATTGGATTTTTAACTTCACTTTTTTTTTTCCTTAAAAAAAAAAACAGTACGGAGGACAAGCTCCCTTGCATTTGCATAACATAAATATTGTTCAGTTAAATTCTAGGCTTTGGTTGTTTGTGTATACTGAAGTTACGATTTTAGTATTGATATTGGCTAATGTGTTTTCTGCATAAGAATTATATTGCTGTTCATTTCTGTTTGCTGATGGACTGGGTACTTTGCCTCAGTTTGTTAGTAGAGTCCCACTGATTTTAATGTCTCTTATTTTGAGTAGATGACTGTAAAAATTGCTTGAATGCTTAGAATAACTCGTGTAGTCTTATTATTCTCAATTCTTTCTTTAGCTATCAATTCTCCCTTTGAGGAAATGACTGAAGTAAAATTATGTATGTGTGATATTTTTAGTGTTGAATATTAAACCATGGCAATCGACTGAAGTCGTAGTAATTCTGGCCTGAGAAAAGCATACAGGATCAAACTTACATCCAAGGTAAGAATAACAGAATTTCTTCCAGAATTTCTTGCAACAATTTAAGAAAGCACCTTGCAGTCTTCAAACAAATCCTAGGTCAAATGAGGTATTAATCTTTTCTACATTATGTTGAAATATAATTCTGTCTGCATGGCCCTAGTCTTGAAGAAAATTACAGATCAGATTCTACCTCGTCATCTCTTGAAAAAAAAAAAAAAAAAATTTCCTGTTTCGGAACAGAGGATACAAGATAATCCTTCTGCTTGCCTGTTGTTTTCAAATAAGACAAAAATCTGTAAGTAAACTGTTAAAAGAAAGACAGCTAGAAGACTCTTATCAAGAATTTGAGGGTGAAGGTTCGGATGAAAACCTCTGCTAGCAACCTGTCTAAGATACTGGTGCGTTTCCTTTCACCACCACAAATGAGCTTCTAACACAGAAATCTTCCAGTACATCAAAGAAATTGGACAAAGCTCTCCTAAGTCCAGGCTGGCATCCCACATCTTAGGTCACCTCTTTGTTTTCACCTATGGTGTGTGATACAGTTGTTCAAGTACCTCATTGTATAAAAATGTACAGGGACAAGCCTCTTATGAGAAGATTTCCAACTCCCTCCAAAAATCCATTTCAATGGTGGATGTAGAAATCTGCTCACACACAAACATAAACGTAGGGCCTCATTTTCAGAAGATCTGAACAGTAAACAGCAGATTCTGAACACTTAAAAAAAGAAAAGCATTAACAACACCTGCATTCAAGTACAGTCTTGTGAATATTATGGCCTCTAAATATGTATTTTTAAATTGCTATTTTTCTTCCTTCTGCTTGCACTTGTTGAAAACTGAAAGATGTGTAAAACTACCATGGAAATATTTCAGTTCATTAAACACTGGTTCAGTTCACATTTATTATAAGACTTTTTTTTTTTTTTTCACTGCACAGAATTTTCTTGTCTATAAAAAAAATACTTTTATGCCAATTCAGGCAAACCAAGGAAATCTCACTGGCATTTTGTTTAGGATTTTGTTCTGTTTTGTTTTGTTTTTCCCTCCAATATTTCTCTAATTCTGATAAATTATTTGGTACACCACCATTTTCTCTATCTGTAATTCTGTGAAAGCAGTTGAAGAGTTCTGTGGAAGCTCTGAACTACATTCCCAAGGGAGTACGGCACATTAAATTGCAGCTGGGAGTGCTTTAATCATCTTTATTTTCACTATAGGCCAACACAGTCATTTAAACAGGAACATGGCTACTAACCTTGTTATTTGAATCCCCCTGTTCTCTTTACTGTATCTGGCAACGGTGTGGCTCTTACAGACGCTATCTTCAGATCCTTGCCTTCTGCTTCCTATCTTATATTTAGCCTATTATTAGAAATGTGTTTACCCCTTCATTTTCAATGATTTTGAAAATCCTTGGCAATTATTTTAATTCCCATAGTGGAATTACTCTACATGGTCAGAATTTGCCTTTGTGGCTTCAAAAAAATCTTATGCTATAGAGCTGAATAGTGAACTATGTTCATTCCAGTGTATGTAGGGGGATAACTACAACTACAATGATTTGTGCATATTGCTCACTGGAGGCTAAAAGCATCTAAGATTCAGGACTTAGAATAGTGTTCTCAGTTAAGGTCACAGAAGGAGAAGAGAGTTAAGATAATGAACATAAACAGAGCAAGTAAAAACAGTGCTATTGAACTTCAAAAGTGGTTGAAACATTGAAGAAAAACATGGCCATATTGGTCCCATCACTTCAAGTATTCAGTCAGAAGTAAACTATAGACCCATACACTAAAAGCAGGCATAAGAAGAGTTTTCTCCCACCTAGCCTCGATGACAAGACTGGAGACCCTTTCCAGACTCCTGTCTCTTGCTGCTATTGCTGTAGTCCCTTTGCTCACCCTATCTTCATACAAGATGTGATTGATTTGTCCCTCTTTGAGCATTCTCAACATTTAGTCCCTTTATTGATCCCTTCATTGTTCAGCCTTTGTTTATAGAGATTTCCATAATCCTCTCTTCGAAACGAGGACATTAACAACAGAACACAACTCTAGTCTGGAAGATTTAGTGTGAAGGCACCCTGTGATAAAATATACTTGAATATAGGAGATTTTTTAATATAATATGTTAATAGAATACAAAATAATGAAGTAGAGGCACTCTGACCAGTGACTTCTTCACCACAGAGTCAAATGCACTAACACTTTAGAGACCAGAAGAGGCAAGATATCTGAAGATTTCCTGTCTCATCCTAAAGCCTGCAGTTTTAAGGTTTCAATAGTTTCTACACAAAACAGTAACAGACTGAGAAATTCAGATGAAAGAATCACAAGGATAACTCAGAAAGAAAGAAGGAACTCAGGGGAGCGATCAGTCCTCCTTGTGAGTAAAATGTTCTGGCTATAGGTAAACATGCAGAAAATTTATGAGTTGAATTCTCATACCTGGATACAGGCATGCTAATACAAAATTACTACATGGTCTGTTTTTTCTTCAAAAAAGTATTCTTTAGAATTACAGTGTAGCTTTATTTGATGAAGGCAGTTACCTGAACACCACAATAAAATTGTAATGCTTCTTTATTTATGTAAGACAACGGAGCTCTGCTACCCCACTGTGTAATTAAAGACATCGGTAAATAGGACCCACCTGTCTTAACAACTGGCATTCTAGAAGCAGCTAGTTTAGGAGCTACAAAACAGCCAAGAAGCTCAAAGTAAAACTGATGAATTTAAATAGATTTGCAATGCAGAAAAGTGGAAGAAGAATAAGTTCAGCAATATTTTCAGGAAGAAGTTCCTCCAAACTGGGTAGGAATGCCATGTACTTATTAGGTGGGCTGTTTCTTAAACACATGGGTGGATAACGTTACATGGCTTGCTGGGATACAGAGGGGTTTTTCATTAGGTTTTACCCTTGTTCATAAGGTGGACATGTCCTGTCTTTTTGTTAAATTAAGCACAGATAAATGTTGTACCAATGTGGCTGTGATACTGAGTAGTTCTGGCTGTCAGGAAGCTACAGACTCAAATTCCTATGCTTGTTTTCAGGCGGGATTTCTTTGTTGCATTTGAATGTTCCTTAGAGTTAGACTGGTCTTTTGAGGCATTTCCCCCTCCTGGAAATGACCTTTTCCTTTATACCATGGAGTTTCATGCACAGGCTTCAAGATGGTTGTCATTGTCCTCCTTTTCTCGAAAATAGTTAATGAGAATCTGCACTGCAGGTGATCCGATTGTTAGTAATCTTGGAGTACCACAGCAAAAAAAAAAGTATAGGTTTGCTCTACTGAGTAGCTACCTTTTTCTCTCCACCTGCTCTGTTAAAGTGGAGAGGCACTAAGGCTAATCAATCTCCTGCTGTCAGCTCCGTGCTTTCTTCATCATTCCCTTCTGACTTTTGTTTTAAAAGGGGAGCATGATTCAGCACAATGTGCTTATCTAGTCAGGTGCAAATGGACAGGAAGAACTTGTGCCAAGCCTTGTGTGTAAATGAAAAATTGTGCAGATTGGGAGTTTGTGTGTTTGTATATACATATATACACATATACACATGCATGTCATGTGTATGTACATAAAAAGAGACTATGGTAGAAATGAAGACCAAGAGATGAAGAAAATGCCTTGGGATCTACCCACAATAAAGACATCATTAAGTACTTTACATATCCCAGTAATAGCAATCAAGTCACTGCAGTGACACTACCCAAACTAGTGAAATATTGGATAATCCTTTCCACAAGATGTGTTATTTGGTTTTGTTTTGTGATCCATAAAATAATGATATATTTTGTTGTAGTTACTACATTTTTGAGTGCATCAGCTACTGTTTGTTTATAATTGGTCTAAAATAAATTATATAATCTAAGAGGAAATAACTACTCTGATACAAACCATTAATTTTCATGGACCAGAGTTGACACTCTATGGATATAATTTGCAAGTCTAATGAACACTTTTCCCCACCCTTCTCCTCTCCATACCCTTGCCCTGGTTCTGTCTTATTTACAAGTATCTTGGCTGAATTAATAAATAAACAATAGCTGAAATCTTTCACTTTAATTAGCATAAAGTGACATTTGTATAGCAATGTTTAGCAAAGAGATCCGAGGTGCTGTCAGATGGAGGATTAACACTGAAACAAAGATCTGAATAAATACATGGTATTTCAAACTGAATTCACTAACCACACACAGGATCACATTTTTAGATAAGGCTCTTGCATTCAATATGAGATAGTGCAACCCTGCTGTATGGACTGTGATAAATTGCTCAGTGCATGTCTGCTGGGATGTAAGACGACAAGATATTATTCTTAACCCCAAAACTGTCAAGCCTGATTATTTCCTAAGAAGCTTGACAGCTTTGGGAGTGATAAAAGGAAACCTCTGCAGGGAAGAGGGGAGGAAGGAGAATGGGGGAATGTTCTTCAGGTGTTTTTCATATTCTCAGTGTAAATAATGCAGACCTTGTGTAATTACAGTGATTGGTTTCTTACGTTTTTTTCCTCATGGAAAAAAAAAATCTAGGAAAATTGCTTTGGCCATAGAAAGTTGTAGCTTTTACTGTTAACATCCTAATTCTGCAAAGGTGAATCTTCAAGAAAGAAGTAGAATCATAGAATTTTTTAGGTTGAAAAAGAGCTTTGAGATTGAGTCCAACAGTTAACCCAGCACATCCACTTTCAACACTAAACCTTGTCCCTAAGCACCAAATTTACATGTTTCTAAACACTTCATTGAGAAGTGTGTTCCAATGCCTGATAAACCTTTCTGTGAAGAAATTTTACCTGAGGTCCAATCTAAACCTCCCCTGGTGCAACTTGAGGCCATTTCTTCTTGTCTTATTGCTAGTTACTTGGGAGAACAGACCAACACCCACCTCACTACAACCTCCTTTCAGGTAGTTGTAGAGAGTTATAATGTCTCCCCTGAGCCTCCTTTGCTCCAGGATAAATAACCCCAGTTCCCTCAGCCACTCCTAAGACTTGTTCTCTAGACCTTTCACCAGCTTTGTCTCTGGACACATACCAGCACCTCAATGTCCTTCTTGTAGTGAGGGGCCCAAAACTGAACCCAGTATTTAATGTGTGGCCTCACCAGTGCTGAGTACAGGGGGATAGTTTTTAATTCATAGCAGAGCTAGTACAATCAGCCAATACATATAGGCCTCCTGTGATGCCAATATATTTTGTACTGCCTGGACACTAGGTCTGTGAGATCCCTGTGGCAGACCTGGGCTTACAGTGGCTGCAGCTGTTCACATGCAAGCAGGGTATGCTGCTTTGCTCTCAGGCTTTGAATGTTGAGCAGGCTTCTCAGGAGCTTTCTGCCCCAGTCAACAAGGGAGTGTATGAGGGGAACAGAGAGGGCAGACACCAGGCTCCCAGAGGTGATGGAGGAGGTGGCAGTCCAGGTTCAGATCCAGAGGCAGTTACATCAAGGCAGGACTTTGATACTGTTGCTGTCTCACACATGACGAGAACATACAAAATGTTATGGGAACAGCGTGCACAGGCCATGTCTTTGCTAGTAGACTGGCTTAGCATGTATTTACATAATGATAGAGGATGTGTGCTTGAAACGCTGGTTTTTTTTTTTTTTTATCTCTTGAAACAAACATGAAATTAATGACATTTTTCCTTTTTTCTTCTTGTCTGATTTCTTATTTGTGTTTATGTTAAGAATGCTAGCTTCCCTGCTGCTCTCTGATTCTTGTTGATTTTTTTGTTGGCTGTTAGAGCTGTCAGGAAAATGAAAGGTCACTGAGGACATTCTGTGCTACTTGCAAAAGTGTACTGGAAATTTAAGTTCACTATTAAATTGAGACCAAATAGAGTTGAACAAGCAAGCAACAGAAGGACCCTCAGAAGTTCATAGAAAGGCAAGTAAAAGACTGTTAAGCAGGGTTTTATCAAGTAGGAAATAAACAAGACTATATGAGTATGAATAATAATTCTTTGAACCTAGCTGCAGATCAGCAAAGGGTAAGCAAGACACTTGTAAGATGCCTGTCCCAGATCTACTGTCACAGTGGCAGATAAGAAGTATCCAAATCTACATTTAATCCTGAGAAGCATTAGGCTTTGTCAAAAAATTTGTCCAAATTTGTTTTCTTTTCAGAAGTAACTCACCTTCACCAATTCATTTCTTCATTCTCTCATTGCAGCTACCTGTCATAATGTAAAAGTGTTCCAGTAAAGATTTTTGTTGTCAAAGAATTAAATACAATTTTGTAGACTAATCAAACTTTCTCAATATATTTAACTGAATTATTGTTGCTAGACGTTGGAGAAAAAGGTTCTTTTCTCTAATGTAGCTAAGCAAACATTTACCCTCTTTTTTCAATGTGAAGAATTGCAATAAAAATATGCCGTACCATTCTCTTTCTTCTAGGGCTTCCAAGAAGAAAGAAAAATCCAAACACTTTTCTAAAATAATATTAAGAATAAATGAAATAAAATTAATAAACCTAACATGATTCAGAGTAAAACCTGTGAGAGAAAAGTAAAGACGCATTGGAAATGTTATGACTATCAATTAGCGAAGGGGGGTCCCAGGTAACATCTCTTGTACAGCATCACTGCTCCAGGTCCAGGATAGGATGTCTGTACAAGAAAAGAAGCAGAGTCTGAGCAGTGATAGATACCAATAAAGGAGAAAAGAAACATGAAGAATACAGCCACAGTCATTTTATAACTGAAAGATTCATTTAAGATTTGAGAAGGAAATACATATATTATTTTTATCCATTTATATGTTAGTGTTTTCCATGAAGAGCAATACAACACTTGCTCCTCCCCTGTTCTTTTCATACTGAGTTGGCCAGGCTGATTATGTGCCTTTAGAGATTCTCAGCCTGAAGAGATCATCTGCTCTTGGCTCCTACAGCACTCATAACTTGACTAGCCAATTTTAATCTTTGAAATTTTGCAGCAGCAATAGGATATTTATGAGAGAGATGCACTGTTCTGAGTTTAAGAGTTCAAGCAATGAGGAGTCCATTAGATACCTAAATAAGTTTCTTCACTGCACAAACAAAGCCCAGCAAAAAGTCATGCTTTATTTCCTAGCTTTGATGGAATCAGGTTTAATGAATGTCTAGCTTTAGTTTTGCATCCACTTGTAAAACTGTACTTGTGTGGTGCTAATACAAGATGACTTAGGACCCTTCAAGAGTAGATAATCACTAAATACGCTCCTATTCCTTTCACTTGGCAGGAAGTCTGATTACTATTCCAAGAATGCAAGTATTTTTCAACATTGTTTTAAACAGCTCTACAACTGAAAAGCAGAAAAATATATTTTGACATTACACTGTTGGTTTTTTTCTGGTGGAAATTTCTTGAATTTTCTTACAAGAACTGATATATGAAATAAGGAATCTCAAAGATTCCTCAGCTAATATCTATAACTAATATATATAGTGTATACATACAATTATTTAAAGAATCTTTGACAATCACTAGTATTATAATTACTATGATGTTTAAAACTCTTTAGCGATGTTCAGAATGAACATACATTAAGATATATATGCCTGCAGGCTAATTTACATACAGAAGATATTTATGATGATTAAGACAGAAACCTCTATGATTGTCATCTTTATTTGTGGTGCATTTTACAGTGAATGGAGCAAAGGATTCCATATATTCATGGCTTTTTTTGCTGTGCATCCTTTAACACCACAGTAATTGCTCAAGTGTTTCTTTTCCAGATTTCGGAAAACTGAACTGATAGTGACAGTCCTACTGCTTTGCAAAGTATTTCCACCTCATCACATTTATTTATTTCCAAGTGTCATACTTTAATAGTACGTTATAACAACTTAACCAGGAGGATATTTTGATATTTTTGGGGATGTGCAGTCCACCAAGACCATAGAATAAAATGCAGAGATAAAAGGACAACTGACATTCCTTTGAAATTTTGCAGTAGCTTGTGTCAGCTGATATGTAATTGAACAAAAATGAAAAGCATCACCAATACTGACAGATTGAGTGCTCACCCTGAAATTCAGTTTGTTTCACTTTTTAATTTAAAAATCAGAATATTATTTCATTAAAACTATTCTTAAAAAAAGGACAGAAATCTCTCAAGCACCTTCCTTTATACCATACAAATACAATATTTCAAGATGGCTGCTGTTATTGCAGGTTTCTATTTTATAGCTTGAATTCCTCGTTGCTCTGGAATGGATTGCAATATAAATCCTAAGACTGTTGGAAGCAAATAGAAATCTGGATTGCCAGAGTTAGAGTTGTGTGTATGGATCACACACTTAAGTTTCATTCTGACTCTAAGATTTAACAGTAGTGAGAAGGATATTGTAGTCCTTAGAAATTCAGGACTGGGGAACACAAGAGAACTGTTAATGAAGTTTCTGGGTCCTTTGTACTCTGAAAGCTGAGGGCTGTTCAGAAATAGATTTTTCTAGATTTTTTGAGAGAAGCCAGAAGTTTAAGCCTACATCTGAAGGGCCTTTGACCACGATCTGAAGCTAATCTCAGCTCTCTATCCTTCCTTCACTCACTTGTTCTTTTGCTTGTTCACCCTTTTGCTCACTTAGTCTTTCCTGATCAGACCTGGTAAGCATTTCTGGATTCAAATGGAAGATTGTGACTAAGTAGCACTGATTATTTTATATGTGTACTGTGTCAGAAATTCCTATTTTTAACTGTCATTTACAGTGTTACAATGGATCTAAAAAAGGCTTAAAATCAAAAGAAAATTCATGGGTTTTTTTAGATTGGGGGGGGGTGGATTTTTTTGGGGTGAGAGTTTAATTTCTTACTTTGTTGCTTTCTTTTTTTTTTTTCATTTAAGCTCTACCATATCTACCCCCTAATCTCCTGGGACCATAGAGGGGTGTCATTAATTTCAGTCTAATTATGGATAATGTTGAAAGTAAAGTTATTCAGTATTATACTATCAAATTTGTTATTAAGGGGAAAAAGGACATATAGATATAATTTTCTTTGAGAACAGTATGACATAGTCCTTCTGTAAAGAAATAAAACTGAAAAAGGAAAACCAGGATTTTCAGTTTGCTTCAGAGAACAAGCCCATTGAGTGTATACCTGACTGAAGAAGAAAAAGGAGAAAGATATGGAAGATGTCTAATTCATGCAGTGTAATAAATCTATGAGTGATATGTGGTGAAAAACATTGAAGTATATGGAAAAACCCAGCACAAAATCAAGATGTCAAGAGCTATTAACCAAAACCATAAGAAATGCAAGGAGGAGAAATTATCTAAATGCAATGGGCATTATATATCTAAATAGATATATAATTGTATATCTAAATATTGTTCTATATCTAAAGGAGTAATAAATAAGACAAACTACCTACCAGGTAGGAAAATACATAACGTATGCATGTTAAAATAGTTGTTCATAATCTACATAGATCAAAAGGGCAAAAAGTTTGAGAGGAGTCAAATGGAGTGAAAAATGACTGTGTGCGCTTTTAGAACACTGAGAAGTCAGAAATATATGATTTTGTTTTATTATGGATCTACATATTAGGTGAAGAAACACCAGACATGTCTCTAATCTGATGGACAGTACATCTACTACAGATCATCAAATCCTGCCAAAGAGGTTAAGTTACACCCCTAAACACTGATTTGTAAAATGTAGTGTTGGGGAAAAACTGCATTTTTTTGAGACTTCAGTCCAGGTTGCTTGCTTAACATCTCTTACTTACAGGGTCTGTATCACCTGCTGAACTTAGAGATAGCATTTTCCTAAATTTATAAAGAGCTATGTAAGTCACAGTAAAAGTTGCTTTAATCTGTATTTTAGAACAATAAAGGTGAGTTTATCACAGAGCTATAAAACTTGCAGTTACTGTCTCATGTGACAATGACTTGATGACATACATTATGTGCATAGAGAGTAAAGTCTGAAACACAAATGTAAATTTTTGGCATTTTAGAAGCTAAATTATTTTGAATCAAATCAGCTGGGAGAAAAAGTTGAAATTAAGAAGTAGTGATAATAACTGAGAAATATCTAACAGCATTATTTTTTAAACAGAATAAAGGTAATTCCATGTTAAAAGAGCTTCTATACTGGTTTTAAAAATTGGGCTATCTTAAAGAACTGGCCATAAAAATAAAAATAATGTAATATCTTGTAGTGGTTTGGGCTGAGAGAGTTAATTTTCTTCATAGTAGCTTGAACAGGGTTATGTTTTGGATTTGTGCTGAGAACAGTGTTGATAACATGGGGATGTTTTCATTATTGCTGAGAGATGCTTACACAGGGTCAAGGCTTTTTATGCTCCCCACCCCACCAGCAAGCAGGCTGAAGGTGCACCAGGAGTTGAGAGGGGGGACAGCGAGGACAGCTGACCCCAGCTGGCCAAAGGGATGTTCCTGACCATGTGGAATATGTGCTTAGGATATAAAGGTGGGGGGAAAACAAGGAAGGGGGGGGATGTTTGGAGTGATGGCATTTATCCTCTCAAGTAAAGGTTATGCATGATGGAGCCCTGCAGCCATCCTAGAGGTGGCTGAACATGTGCCTGCCAGTGGGAAGTGATGAATGAATTTCTTGTTTGCTCTCCTTGTGCACATGGCTTTTGCTTTATCTATTCAACTGTCTTTATCTCAAGCCACAAGTTTTCTCACTTTTACTCTCCAAATTCTATCCCACCAAGTGAGCAAGTGGCTGTGCGGGCCTAAGCTGCCTTACTGGGGTTAAACAACTGCACATATGAAAAAGAAAATTAATAATTATAGACTAGATACTAGAAAATTCAAAATATAAAATGGTGGAGGATTTTAAGTGCACAGTGGAAATCTGTGGCCAGGAGAATTAAAGTCCCTTAAGAATAATATTTGAGACATATCTGGTCTAAAGGGTATGCTCAGTAGGTTTTGGACCACTTACAAATTGTAGAGTTACAGAGTTGCCAATATTGAAGAAAAAGCAGATTTGTATTTTCCTGGAAAATAACCAGGTAATGCATTTTTATTAATGACAGTGCCAGTGACAGAGAAATAGCTTCTGTTCTAGAATTAATATAATAGGATGTCAGGAGTAAGTCCTAAAGCTGCTTTTTTGTGTACGTATGCATACATATCTATATGCCTATAAATAACAGTATGTATATATCAGTATGTAACAAAATTTAAAGGAAAAGTTGTTTGGAACTCTAGATCATTTGGCAGATATAATGAATTGTGGAAGAGTGAAGACACTAGAGATGTAAAAAAAATTACATGCATTCTGCCAAAATTTTTAGTCTGGAGGGGAATGATCTCTGCTGCACTGTCATCAATGACACACAAAGGAACGGGATGACTATCAAGAAATTAAGTTAAATTAATTAATGTCATATGTTTTACATAAAATAGACATTGTAAAACTAACCTGGTATCTTTATTATATGAACTTGTGTAACATGAAGATGAAAACGAGCATAAACGTAGAGAATTCTTCAAATATTGATAGTGCATAACATCTTGATTTAGAAAATTGAATGATACAATGCCACGGAGTCACATACAGGCTTAATGAACTAAAAGGTATTTTTAAAAATTTGTTTTCTGTTTTTCTTTCCTAGAATATATACAATGAAACCATGTCCATTGACATTGTAGAAGGAGTTAATTGAAAAATTTCCTATGGTCTGTGTTATGTGGGTGGTGATCAATGGTGATGGTGACAGGGTCTCCTGGCTGCATAATTTATTGAAACTATTAATGTTGGCAATGCTTCATATGGCTTAAATTTTATGTTTTCAAACGGCCAAAGGGAGTTAGGTTTTGGCTTCTGTTAATTTCCTGTAAGCAGATGGTCCTATACTCCTTCTTCCACTTTGAAAATTGTAGCTGTCCTTTAGATACAGATATCACACATTGACTTCCAAATACTAGCTTCACACCTAGAAGGTGATTTTATATACAGTCCAAATGGCAATAACACATAAGCATTGGAATCACTCAAGTGTTTTGGAAAAAATTGACCCGTATAACTTCATTTACTTATTTCTAGTATTTCTTCATTGTATTTACCACATGGGACATCAGTTAGGGTCTTATAACTTCATTAACATAAAATGACAGAATTACTTGTTGGAAAATGTGAAATGTATTGTAAATAATAATGTATTTTCATGTACGTACATTATAAATTACATATTTTATAATTATTTTGGAAGGTAATAAATGGTTTTTAAATCTGAGAGCTTTAATTTTTGGATCAGGTGTTATGCTGTAGAAGCTTGCATTTTAAAGAGAACCTTTCAAAGAGTCAGAGGGTTTTATCTTCAGATAACCTTTTGATGTCTGTTCATCATCTGTCTTTCTAAACAAATGTAGTATTTGCTTGATGTCATTGATTTTTATGAAATTGGAATAATGCCTTACTTTGAGCTTCCCAATGACAGTATTTTTAATGATTTTACTCCTGCATTCTGTCTTCCATAACAAATTTCAAAGGAGGGCTGCACCTTCTTTCTCCGTAAAAGTTTCAAAACTTTGAAGGGAAAGGTAATCCTAAGGTTGACTTAATAAAATGTGTGAAAGCACCTGCCAAAATGTTCAAGATCAAGGAGACAGCTGCAATTTCAAAAGTGAAGCTTTAAAGCTTCAGTGTATGTGAAGAGGAAAAAAGCTTCCCTTAATCTGTCATAAAACATCTTTTGTAGTAGAAAGTAATAAGACGAACAAAGCTGAGAACTGAGCATTAGCACAGAGTATCTTTCTACTTTTGAGTCACTGAAAATTAGCTGCAATTCAAATGAAAAACTTGTGTTTGGGAAGGCACACTGTCCGATAGAGGGAGAAAAAACCCCAGCATGCCAACCAAAATACACACACACACACCAAGAAAGAAACATATTTTGTCAAATGCAAATTGCTTTTTGGGATAGATTTTTCATTCTTACCCTCGAAAAATAAAATGTATCAGATATCTTGCTCATGAAGTAAGCTAATGTAGTTCAACATTAATTAAAGGCAACAAAATTTGAGTTTATTCTTTGAACATCCAATCAGATTGAGTATCCAGTATACTTGGTGGTAAAAATATTACTGAAAAATTGACCAGGTCTTAGAAGAATTGATAAATATTTAGAAGAAGATAGTTTGAAAAGGTAGCACAAAAGTGGAGTGACTGTAGTAGGTCGGAACAGCTATAAAGTTTGAAGCCTCTTTTAAAAGATCTAAAGAAGCATAACCATTAAATATGCTAGTGAATGCTTGATCACCTAATTAATTTGTTAAATTTCAAATCTGCTTTCAAGTAATTGTTGTATTATGGGTAATTCCACTATTAAGTCAAGAATATTCTGCTGAATTTTATGTCATCTATTGCTACCCTTGTATCTAACTGTATGCTTAATTTTTTTATATATTAAATTAGAGTGAACATATTTTCCACTTTTACTGGAGTTTCTCCATTAAAATAATGCTTAGTGCATTTTCTGTAGCCTTCTACAAATGCTGCGTTCATTTTTTTTGGTTGAGCCCTTTATATATATATCCTGAAACTTGGTGCATTAAAATAAGGAGCCACACGCTGAGAGTCCACAAGAAAGAGTTCCTGCTTAAACTTGACTGTTTTCAGCTTAAGATTTTTTTTTTTTTTTTTTTTAATTAACTCTCTTATAAACAGGATAAGTGTATCTAGGAAAGGACAAATACACAGGGGGAGACCTTCTTGCTCTCTACAATTACCTGAAGGGAGGTTGTAGTGCAGCGGGTGTTGGTCTCCTCCCAAGTAACTATTGATGGGACAAGAGGAAATGGGCTTAAATTGTGCCAGGGAAGGTTTAGATTAGGCATTAGGAAAAATTTCTAAATTGAAAGACTGGTGAAGCATTGGAACAAACTTCCTAGGGAGGTGGTGGAGTCACCATCCCTGGAGGTGCTCAAAACACGTGTAGATGTGACATTTCAGGACATAATTAAGTGGTCATGATGACGTTAGGTAGACGGTTAGACTTGATGATCTTGCAGGTCTTTTCCAGCCTTAATGATTCTATGGCTACAAAATTTGAATAGAATTGTTGTAGTATTAAATGAGGAGATCATCTCTTCTGAAGAGATCTTTTTTACTGTGTATTTTTGGTATTTTTTTGTTAATGGCTTGATAATGGAATAGGGTGTAAACTTATAAAAGTAGATGACCATTCTGTTGTGGTATGGGTCACTTTGAAGGGCAGTGTCAGAACAAAGTGGAACAAAAATATTTCTACATCTAATTTCCTGATTCATATAGGTATCTTACTCTAGATGATTTGCTGCCTATGGATGACAAAAGATGCAAATTCCTGTGATTTATTTAATTTAGCTGATCATAAAGGTAATCATAATTCTCCAGCTCTCAGGTGTGTAGAAATATTTGCAATATAGCATACTTCAGCAAGCTTGTAAAGACCTATATTTTCTATGGAATTATAATAATTTAATTAATGAATCATTTTAGATATGTTTAGGTTTCTCCTCCATTGTTAATAATGAACTTTATAGGTACTTGAGTTTAGTAAATTTATACCTGCTGACTTCTTCTTTCTTGTCTCCTTATCTTTGTTACCATAATGAATTATTTTCTTTTTAATATTGTAAATTTGACAATAGTAAAGCATATGTTACATTATAATCACACCTTCAGCAGAAACCTGTCTTAAAAAAATAATAGGAGAAAATGTTTCTGAGTAGGGAACATAGTCTGGTATTTTAGGAAACCTTTTAGTATAAATCATATGAATGTATATTTATGCACTTCATTGTGGCAAACTGAGGAAAGAGTATAGTCTGAAATAATTTTCTGAAGTCCGTATATTTTAATAATGCTGAGACCAAGTGCCATAAAGAAGATGGAGAATCTAGGCAAAAGTTGCAAGAAAAGGAGTAGTCAAGATGTGCAT
The DNA here is from genome assembly GCA_025345505.1 of Todiramphus chloris collaris. Classification (NCBI taxonomy): domain Eukaryota; kingdom Metazoa; phylum Chordata; class Aves; order Coraciiformes; family Alcedinidae; genus Todiramphus; species Todiramphus chloris. The sequence goes on from JANVCC010000047.1 coordinate 1,984,490, forward strand.
ATTAGAGAGACAAGGATAAATGAGTGGAAATTGATCATAAAGAATTATTATCCACATAAAATACAAAGTTATTGGAACACTCTGCTCCATTTATCACGTGCTACACATGCAGGCAGAATTTTTGTACTTCTCTGATGAAAGGGTTTAAATTTAAATTCTCAAGTCAATAATTTTGCAGCATTAAATTTACCTTCAGCTAAATTAAACAAGTTTTATTTTACATTTTATTTAGAGGGTAAGGATGGAAAGGCTATAGATATAAATATTAGGAATATATCTAGAGGCTCTGAGGGCCAATTCAAATAGGTTAGCCCAATAGTGGGCTTTTTATTACATTACTCCCAAGAGATGGTGCAGTATAAACCACTTCTCTAGTATGTGTCAGAAAAGTGAACAGCACTTTATTTCACTTTTTGCATGTGAGTAACACAACTGTGTAATACTGTCAGTCTACAAAGAAAGAAGATTTCTGGAAGAGACAAGGGCCAGCAAAACATGTTTTTCTTCTCCTTTCAGAGTATTCATGTTATTAATGTACTTCTTAAGAACAATTGAATCATCTAGTAAAGTACTGAGGCAAGATCCAAATAAGGAGGATCAAACTGAAGAAGAAAGCAGTTGAATTTTCAAGCTAAGGCTTAAGAATAGGGGATCTAGAGAGCAATATACAAAACCATCTTTTTTTTTACACAGAAATTCAGACAAAGATGTAGATGTGATATTCAGATAGAGATGTAATTAAGAGAAAATTCTCTAACTAGGATTTACAGCAAGTGTCAAGTCTTCACTTTTTTTTTTCCAGGAGCCTTAAGCCTTTGAGAGTGTGCAGATCAGAGTATAGGACCAGGTATGGTACTTTGTGAAATATCATCCAGCATTTCTCTTATGGACAGTGATGTTATGGGCTTAGCCTTAAAAAACCACATGATATGTACTTTTCAGTGAAAGTCATCAAAGCTTTAAGCATCTTCTTCACCTGACTCATGTGTAAATATGACTTACTTTTCAGACAATAAGAACCAGCCACTCAAAGCCCACAAAATAGTTTGCATATTTTGTCAGGACCCTGAGCATAAAGCTAGGTGTTTAGATTACTTTCCCTGCATAAACACCCATTGCATATTACTCTGATGCTTCATCACAATGGCAGGGTGAGACTGTCCTAACAGAGAGATTTGATTAATTGGACAGAGTAACCAATACACAAAGGGCGTTCAAGCACTGTTGTTTTAACCAGGTGTACTTAAAACATGAGCTTTAGTGATAGAGTAATTCAGGAATGGACAATAGGAAATAGTTAAGAATTTTCTGGACAAACCAGTTTTCCGAATCCAAAGAAGCCAATATTATAAAGGGCATTTTGCTGTTTTGTTGATGTTGTTCTTGGTTTGTTTGTTAGTTTTGTTGTTTTTTAATACAGATCTCATCACTGGGTAGTAAGAGGCTACGATCTCTCACAGTACAGTTGGCCTGGGGTTAGTGCAGTAAATACTGCTTTTGACTAGCAGGTAGTGCAGCAAAAGTGTCTAGATGGATGTTAAGATGAAAGAAAGATTAGCATCTAAGTTGCTGCCATTGGTCCTTAAGACTCCGAAATGGGTACATAGCATTTCAGGCATTTTTTGTCCTCAGAATACTTACTTTCAGTGGGTTACAGAGTAAGCTGTGGAAATGACAAAATGGACAGGTGGTGCAGCTTCTTAGACCCTGTGCTATATTAAATAAGACACGCTCTTCAAGGTTTCGTTGTTTCTGCTTGGTTTAGGAGGAGAATGGCAATAATAGTAAGGGTAGCATGCACAAATAACATATTGTTGAGTTCATAATAACAGTTTCCATGAAACACCCTTTACAGAACTTCCTCCTGAGTTTCATAAATTTATTACCTAAATTATCTGCAAACACATAAACGATGCTGAAGTTACTACATTAAAGCAACATCAGAGCTTTGTTGTCTAGTTTTTGGGTTTTGTTTGGGTTTTTTTTTTTGTTTAAATTTACTTTTTAGGAGTGAGGATGTGCCTGCAGAGCACAGACTATTACCTTGACTCATAAAATCAATTAAGAATTTTCTCATCTTGTCAAGACATATATTGTAGACAGTAGATTTAGAAAAAGCTCTTGGATTTCTACTTCCTTATTTCTAAACATAATTATAAACCTTCTGAATAATAAAACATTCTTACTGTCTTCAAAAGTCATGGATTATTGCATGACTTCTGCATTAGTCATGCATAAATATTTCTGAAATTAACCCCTTCCTTAAATTTCAGAGTAAATAATGCAAAAGCATGCTACAGACTTAAGAAAGACTAACTGGCAGTATGAAGAATCAGGTGCAATTTGGCAACAAAAATATTCGGGTAAGCCTACAAATACATGCTCTAAACTATGCAATGATTTGTTCGATGTCAACTAAATTTTGTAGTATTCAGGGTGTAAGAGAAATTTTAAGTGATTTCTTGAGAACAATTCTTCTAATTGTACAAAACTCTTTTAGCGCTGCATTGAAGCAAAAACTCTATATTGTATAAAATTCAGCATAACTCTTTGTCTGTGTTCCAAGAAGTGCATCAGACATGGGAGGTAGTTTTCACTTGCTGATGAACTGTCAGTTCATGTCCTGCTACCCTGGCTTGAAACTGTTCCTCGGCAGACAGGCAGTAATTTGCTGGTATTTCTTCTAATTAACACTGGTCTTGGAAAAATAACATTGTAAAGCATTGTGTGGACAAGTAATTTTTGTTTGAGGGATCTTGCTGAACATATGCAGCCTTTTAAGAAATCTTTTTGTCCACTTTCCATTTATATTGTGTCTGGCATCATGGTTTTGTCACAAAATCTGAATTCTTGGTGTTTTTTTCCCCACAGCCTTCATCCTTGTTTTCCTTCTCTAGGACAAATAAAATGTGAAAATCACATAAAAATTTAAATATTGAGGTATAGATGCATGGTTATAGTATTTGGGGAACATTTTATCCCGTGCCCAATTTAAATTAAGCAGGGTACTGACGATTGCTGTTCAGATATCCTGTTATTATTAAAAGTGTATTTCTACAATTGGTGTAAATGGTGTATACAAATACACTGGTATACTAGACAACAGTTATTTGACAGTGAACAAATAAATTTAAATAATATGGAAGGTTATTTAAATTGTAGATGCTATTGGCCACGTGGCACTCAGTTTACATATATTCTTATAAAAGTTTTGTATTCCTACAATATTTTCTGGATCATGGGTGGGTTTACAATACCAATGAGTAATACTTTTTTGCTCCTCAAAAGTATGTGCAGACTAATGTCAAATGTAGACAATTAGACCTTCAGTCAGAAAAAGGCAAAAGAAGAGGTAGTTTGAAAGTTGGGTGATTTGTAAATTAGTTTACTTCATTTTATAATTTAGATAAAATTGAACTCAGTTTGCAGAAAGTAATATGTATCTTATGACTGAATAGTCATAAAAGTGTTTTGCCATGAAGCTTTTTCAAGCTACAGGGTAAAATGAAGGGGTACAAGAAAATAATAAAATCTTTCATTTAATTTCTGGTTGGCTGGACACACAAGTGTCAGAGATAAGGAATATGGTAGGTTCATAAATAAGTTTTATAGGCTAGGTTTATTTTATTAACTGAAAATCTGGTTTAGTTAATTTTAGACCTTTAATATCTTTTTCTTTATGTATCTTTATCTTATATGTATCTTTTTAATATCTTTCTTTATGTATTTGTTTATGCTAATGAAACACATTGTTACAACTTAATCTGCCTTCAAAGACAGAAGAGAAAAGAAAGTAATGCTTATTTATTTTTAAAATGTCTTCGGACATATCTGTGCACAATAGACATATATTATGGAACAATGATTTCAGTAAAAACTTAAAAATACAAACCTATGTTCTATAAATATGCATACATATATGATACCTTATTATTAATTTAGTCATTGTGATTATTCCATTGTATTCAGGAATATCTCAGGAATAAACTCATTGCCTTTTTAGTTTTAGTTAACTCTGTTTTGACAGTAACCAGCTTCACTAGTTCAGATCAACATGCTGAAAAGCCTTGTGAAAAAAAGATGTGTAAAAGAAGCTCAGAGGATTTTTTTCATCTTTACATTTGTAAAAAAACTATACAAACATAGAAAACCTTAATTAAGAAGAAACTGAATAGAAAGGGATGTTAAGTTAAAAAAATACTAGAGAAAAATAACTCCAAGGAGTAGAACATAATATCTAAAAAAAGATATTTAAGATTAGTCTAAGCACCAAGACAAAATTTTGTATCAATATTTTTCAAAATAAATCATAACATAGCCTGATATTAATTCTGGTTTTATATCTGTATGGATATTTTAAAACATCCCATGTTTTCTAAGTGTAAACAAATTCAAAGGAAATAGAGCAGACAAGGAAAAGCACTGTATGAGGATATAATTTTTTATCAAATCTAGAAAAGATGTTTAGATGGAATTATTGCCCTCCATCACCTAAACATGATCCAGAATGAGGACACTGGCATATTGGAGAGAAGGTATATCAACATATTTTGTTAAATAATGTAAGGCAAAGTGTAACAGTGAACAATCAAAAAGAGTATTTACTGATTCTGGCATCTTCAGACTTCTGAATTTTAATTATACATTTATTTGTTCACTATAAATTCTTCATTGCTTATGTAATGCACAGGCCCTTTTGGTTTCAGCTGGGATGAAGATACTTTGGATTTAGTGATTTCATATTTGTTTACAGCTAAATTACATATAAAATATAATGATCTATACATGTAGGGGTGAAAATAGGATTTATACACATATTTTAGCTATGGTATCTATAAACCTAAAAAGATCCCTCATATGAGCAAAACTAGACATGCAATTCATGTGCCCCAAAATAATTAAAGCGCATTCTGGTTTTGTTCTTTAAAGCTGTGTTTATAAAGATGAAAGGGTTCATATCTTTAGGGAGAAAATCCTTTTATCTGCAGCAGGGTGTAGTCTGTTTAAATTTTTATGTAGTAAATGTTTCTACTGGCTCCTTTAGGTTTTATTTTTATTATTTTAAATTAGCACATATTTTTATACCTTCATGAAAAATTGTCCTAATCTGTAAATTGCCACTTCCTGTGGTTGATTTGCTCCCTGTAGATGTCACTACTTTTTAACAGCATATATGTAACTGTTATATCAAATTAGATTACTAGTAATTTCTATATAATGGGCATTTTACACTTCTTAACAATATGGTTGTCTCATGTAACCATGAGGATAAATGTGACATCTCTACTTTTAACTGCAATATTCTCTTTTGTCCTAATATTTTTGATCTTACTGATGGATGAGAATTTGTATGGGTTATTTTGGGCTGATTCATGTGCTATCATAAATTAAAACATGGTTTGATTTGCAAAGTTTGTTGCACTTTTTTTGAACAAACTTTGTACATCTAGATTTATGATAACTCTGCAGTCTCTTAATGTGTATGGTTTAGATTTTAATTTACCTGGCTTCATAAACTGGCCAGCTCTTGAAATACTATGCTATACTTTCATATGTGATTTGTGAAGAGATTGGAAGCTTGCTAGAGAAAGCAGTGAGTATATTTCAATGTCATTGAAGGAAGAGTTCTTAGAAGCATATTGCCGGCAAATCTTTCCATCTGCCAATATTTCTGTTTCTTAAGTAGTTATGTGTTTGTTACACTGTATCTATTTAAAACAAACAAAAATGGAAAAAAACCAAAACAAAGTAGAGAGATTTTGAATGACAAAAACTGCAGTATTTCTCAAAAGTTTATTAAAAACTAGAAAATAGTTTCTTATGAATCAGCCAAAAACCTTAGATGCAAGAAGGAATTTTGAGGGAAGCAGATTGAAATTAGGAGCCCATAAAAATATTTCTGCTGCATTAAAAAGTATTGTAGTTCTAACAGCATGAAATCATGATGAAATGTTGAAATAATCACTTCACTTATATAGATTACTTCATTTTTTCTAAGGCCCTATCCAACCCATTTAACATTTTTCCCATGAGACAGAACACTTATTAGAGAGGCAAAAGTTTATGGAAACAATATTTGTACCTTGACCACACTTGGGGCCCCAGGTTGCTTGACTGATTTTGTGCAAAAAAACATAATGCCTTTAACAGAGTGGAAGGTAGACACACACTTTTTTGGGTTCCTGAACATCAGTGAACTCATTTAGTGTAACCTATTGCCTCAGCCCTTGGCCCAGCCAAGCGAGGAAGAGCTACTGTTGTTGAATGTAGGAGCTCCTTTACAGGAGACAAATGCCTTCTAGTATGTCTCATTATGAAGGATCATTTGTGCATGTATTTCACCTATCTTGTCTCCCATCATCCCTAAAAATGTTTTACACAATATGTCTTTCAGAATCCAGTGACTCTTCTGTGTGATAAATTACTCCTTAACACCCTTAACAGAGTAATAAGTATCTTCAGTGCAAAATTATGCAACACATCAAAAGCAAGAGTTTGGGGACAGTCTGCAGTAAGCAGAATTTAATAAGAAATTAAATCAAGCACTGTACTGATTATGTTACCCATTTGCATATATAATTCAATAAGCCTTCTTGATTCTCAGTGTACTGGAACTCATGAAGAGTTTTCATCCTCCTTCTGTGACATACAGCACAATGGCTTATTGGCTTACTCCAGACATCTACCAGTCAAACCCATAAACTACACCTTTGTGTATTCCAGTTCTGACACATTTTGCAAAGAAAGCAAACAAATGACATGGAAAATATCTAATAGATGGAAAAAATATTCCTGTTTAGGGGAGGAGTTAGGTTTGTTTTTTTTTTTTTCCATTTATTTGTAAACTTCAAGTTTTGTAACACTGCACAGGTTGCCTGGAAAAATTTGTATCTTCATTTCTGACACTATTCTGATGGCTTTGCCAGCTAAACTAATGTCTCAGGACTCTCAATCTTGTGTTTGACAAAGCTTAAAGCCCCAGAAAAGTATTTATATTTACAGTATTTATTCCATAAGCTTAGTTGCCAGTGATTTAACGAGGATGGGAGATGGAACCTCAACATTTGAATTATAAAGATTGACAAAATTGTTGGAATGTATGCTGATAACATGTTTTTTACCTACTAATTCCAGAAGGAGGTGAAAGGCCTCATCTAGGAAAAAGGAAATTTAAATATAATTCCATCTTCTGTGAAAAAGTAGTTCAAATATATAGTCAGAAACTTTTACTGAGTTGTAGAATCATTGTAGCTATTTCACTGACAATTTATATATGAAGGATTGTTCCAAACAGAAAGTGTTGTTTCTGAAGCTCCATTAAGGGCATTTATTATGCTCAGTGAATATACTTTTCTATTGTATCTATGACAGGGATAAACTTGGAAGAAGTTACATTTGTCATGTATTTATTTTCATTTTCATTCTGAACATTAATCCATCTCCCATAGAGTTGGTAGTTGAGATGCTCAGCTGAGCATCCTTGATTTTAATTCTCTCTTTGGCATAGTCTTGGGTGATTATATTAAATAATGGCTTATAAGAATTTTTATTCCTTTACAGTATATCACTAAGAGAAGGACTGGTACGTTATTGGACAAGGGAAAAAGAAATCTGTGGTTTTTTTATTTCCTCACAAGCCCAAAGTATATTTGTATTTGTTTAGATTTTTCATGGCATACAAAGTATTTCTTTCAGACAAAATTCACTAAAGGAAGAAGTGTTTCATCCAGAAAAAGCCACATACTGTTGGATTTAGGTAATCTTTCTGTGTTTGGTTGATTTTTCTTTGTGTTTTCATTATGTGTCCTCTGGTTTAATGTGGTTTCAGAAGCTAGACAGGAAATCAGTTAAATTCTGTCTATTTGCTATTCACACATAAGACTGTGAGAGTAAGTTTTTGTGCTCAGGAATACCTCTTCAAATGACTTTTTTGAGGCTTGTTAGAAAGTTTACGTAAACCAGACACAGCTCTAAGGGAGATGGATTAGTGGGCAGAGTGAAGGTTAGGGGACACACATGATGAACAGAATTTGTCTCATGGCTATCCTTATCACAGATGCATACAAGAAAATGTATTCACTGAGCATAATAAAATGCAGTCACCTTTGCAACATTACTTATGCAACAGCTGTTTAATTGTGCACAGCAACATAGCAGCAATACACAACCACTTTAGTGGCAAAATATTCCCTTCGCTATTAGAAAATTATGCAGAGAGATAATAATAAGGGGCACAACACAATTAGCAATATTCTATTTGAGTACATCAAGTACAGAGCATTCAGCTGAAAAAATGTTATGGGACATATAACGACCATAACAGCCAGGAGATCAATTTGTCTGAAAGAGCAGCCCTGATTGGGGTTTCCTTTGGTGGCATGAAGAACCCTTAAAAAGAGTGGAATCAAGAGTGCAAACGCCACCCCACCACCCAGAATATGTGCCAAGATGTTGCATTGTGGAAATGTATATCTATTCCATACTTTTTTTTATGTGTGCAATTAGAAAAATAGTTTCCCATCATGTACTTTTATCTGTCAGTTATATAAAAAGAACTAGAATCAAAAAGTCCCAGTATAAAGCAGCTAAAAAAGATCAAAGTGTTTGAGGTTATGCAACAGTGAGGTTTCCAAAATTAAATAAGAGTTTGAACTTTGACAGCTTAAATTTTCAAATCAGCCAGCTTCAAAGGATTTATTATCTTCTTTCAGAAATGCATTTGAAAAAAAAAAAAAAGGCATAGGTTGACATCTACTTATTGTCCCCACACTGTAAATTCCTTTTCTTTGACATGCCTTGTCTCTGAGGCTTGGATTTACAAGCAACAAGACACTGCTACAGAGCAATTTTCTAACCCATAAAAATACTTTTGAAAAAAACCTAATATGTTAGTTTAAGGTTTGTGCTTTCAAATGGACTTTTATCCTCAGCTGTTTCTTTTCATTATTTGAGGGTTAGTACTTGACCTTGATTTTCTGGAATGTGGGTCAGGACTATATTGATACAATTTGTCCAGGAACTAATTGTCCAATTCATCATTAAGAAGACAATTATAAAATAAAATGAAATTGCTGTCCTGGAGTGTAAAATAAGTTGGTGTTAACAGTGTTAATTGTCAATCGGGATGGAAATGGTTTTGCATTTGTATCACTGTAACCAGGCTGCAGAAAAAACAGCATTCTCATGTAATTCCAGAGAGCATCCTGTAAGCACAATAGCTTGAGGGGAAAAAGTTACTTTTGGCAAAGGTTAAATAAGAAAGGTTTTGAAGCATGCAGAAGGCACTTGATAAAACTGAAATTTTATCTATTATTCACATTTATTTACCAAAAGTAAATTGGAATGTTGTACTTATAGTATCACCAGTTTTATAGCTCTGCTACCTCTTCACTCAAAAACCACTTCATCATGATCTTCACATTCTTTAGCTTCTTGAAAGCATTACGTTTGTCTGGGTTTCCTTTTTGGTGTACATAGATTTTTGTTTGCTACTATGCATAAGACATAAACTTGACTTTTTTGAATTGAATGGGAATTAGAAATTAAATGTCCCAAGTGAATCTGATAGTAGATGGCAGAGATAAGACCTTGTTTTTAAAATGAAAGAAAGGGATATTTGTGAGTTTGGCTGAATCCTTAATGATAAGTATGGTGGAGTATTAGGACCAAAGCTGTATAGTGAAGGAGTTGGTGATGAGGATACAAAATCTAAACTGCTTGTTGGGGATTTTACTTCAGAGTAGATCTATTTTAATCTGGTCTGGCCTGTTGGATTTACCAGCAGCTGAACCACATTAAATTAATTCCCATAGTGCGTCTTTAGTTGTTTCCTCTGAAAGGAGACCTGTGTATATGTTTCAAGATAGTTCTCTGATGTGAACCACAGAGTGAGAGTGGGAAAAATGAGTCTCATGATCATCGACCAAAAGCCTACATTCAGTCTCACCTTTGAAATGCTTCCACTTCATATGATTAATTAAATATTCATCAGGACACAAATCAGAACCCAGTTGTTGCTTCCTTTAGATAAAAGTACAAAGCCTCAAGGTAGAAAGTCAAGCTCTATTTCCCAATTTAGTCTCCTCCCTTACAAAGAATCTGAATACTATTTGATTTACTTGATCTTCCATGAAAAGTTATTTTTTTTTCATGGAAAGATGTTCTCATTTGAAATGAACATTGTGATTCTCTTTACTCTTCCTGCATTAGTTAACTGCTGTTCCTTGAATTTATAATATACACATTTCAGGGTTTTTTACTTTGGGTTAGTCTAAATCCACTTTTGCATTTACATTGCATTAAGGTGGATTCCCGCATTTCATCTCTCAGTTTTATTTTATCCATAAGGAATCCAGTTCACATCGCAAATCAATGGATAGCAAGTCAGAGATGATTGCAAAATACGATTCAAAAGTGCAGTCCGAACTAGAGCACCGATGGAGTTGCACCTTTTATGTACAAATCTCTACAAATCAAAACCAAACATAAACCTGTTGGAAAACAAATTTCCTGTCTATATAGAATCAGTACAAGTAGCTGCATTAGATGAATAATCAGTCTTATACATATGGTTACTTGGCATTTGTTTCCCACAGATACTGCTGTTATTTTCCAAAATACAGCATTCAAAAGATTGGTTAATAGGCCTATTCTGTTTGGAAAATGGTAACAATTGCAGTGTCCTTCATATGATTACTTCATTAGATAAAATGAAGGCAGAATTGTATCTACTGGGTTAAAGTTGAGAGGAATAATGGAAAAATCTGAAAGTTTTTAAAGGTGCCTGCTCTCAACCTAAACTTTGATTCAGTGGATTTCTCTTTTTATTCTGTGAGCAATTTTTATGGCTTTTGTACACTGTGGCAAAAATACCACGGCTGAAGATCAGAACTGACTTTTGTAATCTGTATAAATTTTCAATTCTGTAATATTGTCATGCATGATTTAGCATGGTATAAACTCCATTTTGAATTAAAAGTAGGTTTCTTATATCAATACAGAAGTAGGATCTCATGCAGAATTATTGTACAGTAATACTAACACATCTGCAAAACGTATCTACCTTTCCCTAATTATGCTCTAAATTGAATCTATTTTCTTTATCTTGTTTTAAGTGTGGTCAGCAGATCAATGGAGGTGACTGTGCACCCTACTCTGCTCTGGTGAGACTGCACCTGGAGGGAGTACTGCATCCAGCTCTGGAGCCCTCAACACAAGAAAGACATGGACCTGATGGAGCAGGTGTAGAGGAGGGCCACAAAGATGATCAGAGGGCTGGAACACCTTTCCTACGAGGACAGGCTGAGGAAGCTCGGGTTGTTCAGCCTGAGGAAGAGAAGGCTCCAGGGAGACCTACTAGTGACCTTCCAGTAACTGAAGGGGGACAACAGGAAGGCTGGAGAGGGGCTGTTTACGAGGGTCTGTAGTGAAAGGATGAGGGGTAATGGGTTTAAATTAAAGAAGAGTAGATTTAGATTGGCTATCAGGAAGAAGTTCTTTACGTTGAGAGTGGTAGAACAGTGGAATAGGCTCCCCAGGGAGGTGTTTGAGATATTCAAGCTGAGGTTGGACAAGGCTCTGAGCAGCCAGGTCTAGTTGAGGGTATCCCTGCTCACTGCAGGGAGGCTGGACTAGGTGACCTTTGGAGGTTGCTTCCAGCCCTAGCCATTATATGATTCTATATGAGTCTATGATTCATTAAAAAAAAAACAAAAAAAAAGAAAAGTTTATTAATGAAATTAACCCCCCATCTTACTGATTTCCTTCATCCAGTAAAGAAGAAAAGAGGTTTGCCTTATCAATGAAAATATTAAGTGTATTCTTCACCTTGTAAGTTTGTAGCATGGAATTATTTTTAGATTTCATTTCCAGCATCTCTCATCTAAGAAAGATTTTTTTTCAGGTGATCAGCCTGGTCTTACTTACTTCTCACTTCAGCTCTCAGGTATGTGGGATCCAAGCATAAATGTTCATTAGCTGATATTTCAATACATGAGCTGGAAATTCTACTCACTCCAAGTAAGGTTTCATGTCAGCCTTGCCTGAGGATTTTGATACAGTATTACTAAAGACAGATTTCTATATTAGGCATCATTATAATTTTGAAAGGATCTTATATCTGGTTCGTATGCTAAGCTTAGTCTTTAGTCATCTTCTACTATTCACAAATAATTTTGTATTGATTCAAAGTATCTCACAGATAAGAAACTAAACCCCAAAATTTTAATCTGGAATATACTGAGATGACAATAATCAGCATCAGGACTTTCTAAAATAAAGTATCCATACTGGGAAAACAGATAGCACTAAAATCCAAACTCTTTTCTTTTAATAATCAACTAAAAAGCATTTAATAAATTTTACTGTGCAGTTTCATATTTTGATTATGTAATAAACATAAACACTCTAGATATAAATGTTAAGGCAATATTAAAATGGCATACATGATGGTTTAGAGACCCACAGACTTGATTTAGCATGGCTTTTTTTTTGTTGTCCTTCCTCTGTATTATCACTCTGGGAGACTAAAATTATCTCTCAGAAATCTCAAGAACTTTACTGAAGACTTTTTCTCCTTCATTCTGATTTTCCTCAATTTTTAAAGTCACCTTGTCAGATTAGGACTGGCACAAGAAAGTACAGTTAGATTTAAGAAAATGTTTAGTTGGGGCTTGAAACAAATTAACAAAAAAATGAAACACTTATATTTTACTTGCAGATACAGCCTTGAGGCGATCTTTTTACTGTTAATTACTGTTTTAGTCTACCTCCTACCAAAACAAAAAAGAAAAAAAAAGAAAAGAAAGAAACGGTGAATGTTTTCTTCAACAAGGAGCTGTGTAGTCTGAAGTCTAAAGTAGAACTTCTTTCGATCACTAATATGAGACCATTTAGTTTCCTTCTTTCTTCATTTGTTCAGGGTCCTTCTTCACAATCACTTTGCTGTCCCTGTACACCTCTGGGTCTGTTAGCCTGCTTCTCTCTTTCTCCTAACTTGAGAAACAAGAACAAAACTCCTGTCTGGTGCTGCTGTTGTATAAAGGCAATAACTTCTATTGCTAAGAGATATTGGATAACACATTGTATAAGAAACTTGATTTGGGTTTGAGAGAAGCAAACCCAATTTTTCTATGGCAGGTTCCACTGGAATATGGCTTTGGATACATCATACTATGCCTTGTGTATAACCTATAAGAATCTGCTTGCAGTCTCTTCTACCAAGTACTAGGGCTAGTATGTGAGTATAAACTTCCATGAAGTTTTAGACAGTACTGTAATGTGAATGGATAATGCAAGGAAAGATTTGGGAAGAACAATAATATTAAAATGTGTTATTCTGTGCTGAATATTTTAAGAACCCTTTCTTAATTGTTTGGAAAGTGACTATTGATGGAATGTCTCAGAAAGAGTAGCAGTGCAATTCCAACTTCTATTATCAGTCAGGCTAGTTAGACAATGCAATTTTTTTTTTTTTTCTCTTTACTAAGTTTATTTGATGCCTCAATTAGTGTTTTTCTCCTGGAAGCAAACGGAAAAGGTGAAAGAAGATTAAAAAAAAAAAAAGCGTAAAAAAATGAGAGGTCACTCACCATAATCAAAATTACTGATTAGCTGGTGTTCAAGTATTTGAAATTAAACCAGTGGGAATCTTTAGAACATTTCATCATAAATACTGCTTTTTAAGGTGCAAGAGTCAAAGAAAATATAATCTCACCTAATTATAGGCAACCTTATTTAATCATTCATAGTGAGACATACCCCTCATTAGTCATGCTGTATGTGATACTGCTGCTGATATTAATGTGTATCAGTCCTATCTCTGGCACTGCCTGAAACTTAGCCAATCGGCATGATACTGTCAGTCAACCTGAGAGTGATATTTCTATTTGCAGATGTTGACCATTATTCATTAAATAATTCATACCATCAGCAACCATCCTATCTCTCTTTTGATTATAATTTGAAATCTAATCATGATGAGAGATGATGGGTTCATAGCTTCATAGTAAGTTTCTTACTCTGGTACTGAATGACCAAAATAAAATCTTTTAAATTTTGATCTTTACATAAGCTTATCACAAAAATTATGTATCATTATTTACACTCCTCATCAGGAGAGCAGGAAAAAATAATTTTCTGTCAGTAAGAAAATTATACAATGAATAATAAATAATTTCTTCTTTGAATAAGTGACTTAGATAATTTAGTCCATCTTATACTCAACAATCATTTTTAAATTCAGGCTCAGATTGCAGTTTCAAGTTTAGATCTCATCCAAATGTTCTTTAAATTCCAGGAAGTAGATACCTTCTCTGGAACAGCTATTCTTTTTTAAAAAACAAACTTGAGAAATGTCAGTACATGGCCCTGAAGAAATGCAAATAAAATATATTATTGCTTTCAGTTCAGAGAGATCATGAACAGGTACTACAGTTCTGCATTTCCAACTTTGTTAATTAAATCAGACAAATATACTGTCAATTTAAAAAAAAATAGTGTTTTTTTCTTAAGTAGTATATATATATGAATTCCTGGCACAAAACCTTCTGTTTAGCCTATGCCATATGGAAGGAAGCTCTGTAAAAGTATTTAAACTGGTTGCAGAAAGATCTGAGTATGCTTCCAGCATTACCTCATGCTAACACACTTATCTATACACAGCATCTTACTCTGAAATTGAAGATGCCTGTAGACAAGGGACATTATCTGTGAGCACTGAGTAATTAAATCACTTCACATTTCTTCCTCCAGATGATGTTAAAAATGCTATGGTTTTGTGTGTTTGTACTTAAAGTCCATTATGTAATCAAGGAAAAATAGCCCACAGGGACATTAACTTTGTCTGAGATGTTATTATAAGGCTGGCTTAGTTAATATCTTTTTCAGATCACATTTTTGTTGTAAGAAAGATTCATCTGCAGTTTTGCTGTCGTTAGAGTGTAGTCTGCATTTATTTTTTTAAGGTGAATTATTTCATATAGCACTGAAAAATATAAAATCAGACATGTAGTCATTCTTGCCTTCCTTTCAAGTACACATTGTTTTTAGACATTAACCTTCTCTAACTTTACATTTATGTTCAGTCTTTTATGGTCAAACTGTGGATATTAAATACAGCTGAAATGATAAAGCTATTGTAAACATTTTTGTAGTCTTAGAATCATTCATGTCCATCTATTCAGTTAATGAATAAGTTAATTTCCTTAACAGACTTGTATTGGAATAACTTGTCCAGCATTAGTAAAACATAAAATTATAATGTCATTAATACTGAATTTTCTTAAGCTTTAAACTATTCACAGGCACTTTTCATGATGAACTGGAAGACTTGACCCCTAGAGGATGTAGATTTGTAGGCTTTTAGCCAATGCGAAGTGATTTTCCCATGGACTATTACACTTCCTGAATACTTTTGAATTTGTCACAGATTGGGTGGGAAATGGGAAATTAGAATGGATTTCAGCCCTGAAATTGATTGACTGAATAATTTCTAGCAGTAAAGAAGCAGCATATTTTTCTTCCATAATGAAGGATCAATAACAAGCTTGCTTCTAATTTTGTTAAAATAACTAAAGGAGTTTAAGATGTTTTTTGCATGGCATAACTCTATCACAAGAATTTATACATGAGCCTTAGAAATAATTGCGTCCACTAGCAGAAAGAAGAATGTGCAGAGTTGTTGTGTCCTATATATTTTCATCACAGAGGGAAAAGAAGATACAGAAATTGTAAGATACTGTGAGTGATGAAAAGCTGTATTGTTGTTTTAGCCATGTTTTGGAATACCTTAACATTAAAAAAAAAAAAAAAACTTAACATACTTTATTTTTGAGTATCTAAATCTTGAGAAAGACAATGTTCACAGTATTCTGCTGCTATTATTTAAGAACATGGGGAAAAATGTGTGTAGTTTTTGTATTTTATTTCCCAAGTAAGACTATTATTTTCCTTTCCCCAAATCCTCTTCATCTTTCAAGTTGAGATTATGTTATGAAGGAGGATTTCAGGAGAGGGATTGCCTAGTTTAAAATTAATATTTCAATCAAGGGACTACCATTCTATAATTACTAAAAATATATATATTTAAAAATCTACATAATGAAATTATTCCTCCCACCTTGTTTTAAGAAAACCAAACCAAAATGAATGAGAAAAAAATATAATTGGCTTTAAATTGGCAATGGGAGGGTCGGCAGTCTTTATCTATACAAGTGATGTTAAGATAAAATAGTCATTGTCAGCTCTGGAAGTCTGTCTTTGGAATCAGTTTCCAGAATCTGAGCAGTTACATCAATAAATCCATAATATAAAGAACAAATACATACATATTGTAGAGAACTCTTCAGGCTTCTGGATGGGAATCACTCATGAATACAGGAGCATTTGAGAATGTACACAACATAAGCTTTTTATATTCTACCTCTTAACTACTACTGCTGAGTTAAATCTCCACTTCTAGTGCTCCATACAATATGTAATTATCATTTATTAAAGTGAAGAATTGTAAAATGAAAACTGTCTCCTGAAGAGATGAAGGAAGGTGGGTTACTGAGTTAAGAGATTTCATGTGTATAATAAGACTCAGTGGCAAAATTATTATAAAATAGAGTGGACTGATTGGTACTCAGATTAGCTTTCGGCTGATGCCCATTTACAGCGTAACTCTGCTTTCCATCTGTCATTAGTGAAATGAAAATTCATTACATTTTAAAAATAATTTCTTCTGAATTATATTGTTAAAAAAACTGGATTAAAAATCAGCACTGTCTCATCTGTAGTTATGATTTAGACTTCACACATGGACAGCTCTTTATATTTTGTGTGCTCAAGTGTATCAGGTGCAGGTGGCCACGTGCTGGCAATGGAGTGGCTGCAGGGTCACCTCTGTGAAGAGGCTGGGGCTGCCCTAAACCAGGCACAAACAGTTACAGCCACCTCCAACCAACCTACAGCAGGGCACAGCTGAGCCCCCCCTGCTATGGGGGGGGAGCACATATTTAAGAAAGGGTAAAATGCTATGAGGGAGTGAGGAAAAAAGTGTGAGAAACAGCCCTGCAGATACCAAGGCTAGAGTAGATGGTGAGGGAAGAATTGCTTTAGGTGCTGGAGCAGAGTTTCCCCTGGAGAGACCGCAGTGGAGCAGATATTTTCCTGAAGCCCATGGAGAGGAGCCAAGCTGAAGCAGGGGAAAAGTGTGAGGAGGAAAGAGTGGTAGATGGAATTGTTATGAACTGAATGCAGTTCTCCATTCCACACCATCTTCTGTGCTGCTCTTGGTAAGGCAGGTAGAAGAGTCAAGGGTCAAGTTGTGCCTGGGAAGAAGAAGGTGTGTGGAAGAAAGGTGTTTCAGTTCTTCTCTTTCTTTCTCACCATCCTACTCTATTTTTCTTTGCCAATACATTAAACTATTTTTTTCCCAAGTTGAGACTGTTTTTCTCATGACAGTAACAGGTGAGTGATGACTCTGGCTCCATCTCATGACATGAGCTTTCCTGTGTTATTTTTTCCCCTGTTCTATAGAAGAGAGGTAGTGAGACAACATCTGGGTGGGCATTTGGCAGCCAGCCAAGGTCAACACCCACACCCCCCCCCACAGCAAGTAAGAATAAGTATACTTGGAGAAAATCCGCTTTCTGTTTCAATGACTATTTTTTCATTATACTAAGTTAAATGTTTTCATATTTACCAGCAATGAACGATACTCAATGGAAATTATTTAGGTGTTTTCTGTGTTACATAAGTTCTCTGAATGATCATTGAATGAAGATTCTATTTTGTGTCATCATTTTATGCATGTTGTATCAGTATTGGGACTATAAAATGTGAATGGGGCTTTGTTAAAAAAAAAAAGTAGAAAACATAACAGTCTCTTCATAAAGCTAATTCTTGGGACTTTTTTCCCTGATAGACCATCTTAAATTAATTCTTTTAACCTTGTGGCATACTTAAAGGGAAGAAAAGATAGATGGAAAGATGATTTGTTTATTCAAGAAGAATTTGTTTTTCTGGCTTTCAGGAGCTAGTAAGGCATATGCAGTCAGTGAGGAGTGTAATGGGTAGTTACTCCTTTGGAGTCATGGATTCATCTTTTCAAGGTTAAATAAGTGGTGAAACTTAGAAGAGTGCTTGATGGACTGAGTCAAGAAACTTGATATGCAGGCTTTTCAACATGCCTCTAAATGGACATTTGAGGAAAATATCATCTACTGTAACTGGATTTTTAAGCAATAAGGATGAAAGAGAGAGCTAGCATTATTTGATCTTGTCCACAGTGCTGTTACAGTGTTTCAGTCCATAATGCCTACTCTGACCTATGTCTTTAAAAGGACATTCAGACTTGATTAAAATGTTGATTTCTGCATTAACACTGTCAACATGCTGTTGTACTGTATTAACAAAAACTTCTACTAAAATTAAAAAAAAAAAAAAAAACAAAAAACCAGCTAAGTGTAGTGCCTGGTGCCTAGAGTGTAAGTACTGCAGCAAATAACCTTTGGGTACTTGAACATTGAAGCCATGTACAGAATTATACATAGGGCACCTCATCTCCTAAGTAGTTTGGCTGACTTGGAATGGTGTCCTGCACCATGTATTGGGAGTTGTGCAAAACCATTCAATAGAAAACGTGGAAAGAAGACTTATACCCTAAGATTCATCCTTCTCTACAGTTTAGATGCTTGATGGATTTCAGAAAATGCTTTCATCCATTTGAGATCCTGACCTGAATGCAGCAAGTTAAAACATTTGAAAGGGCAAGCAAACACCACCCCTCCCAAAGGGGATGAAAAAGTAATACTCTGACGCAGGAAATAAAATCTCTTAAAATCTTTCTTCATCCTGAGGAACTTCACACTCACATCCGCTACCTGCCAGGGCTTAGATGAAGATATGTGAAAACATAACTGTAGCCAAAGAGATCCTCACTATTTTGAAACACAGGTCCTGAAATAGTGGTAGAATTGACATTTCCCTTTCCTAATAGAATATTGTAATCACCAGTCTGCAGAATCTCATTATTCCCTATATGGCTTTAGTCTCTTAATTTCTGCCTGAGGTCTCTAGCTGAAAAAGTGTTAGTCTTAAGCAGATAAAGTCTCATTTAATCCTGACAGAGGTGGTGCAGTTTATCCATTTCTAATATTTCTCCAAGTATTAACCATTAGAAGATTTCAGGTATTTCCTCAGGAAATTGCAATGATACACAAACCTGTATTTTGAGGTATATAATAATTTTTTTAGAGTTTATAATGTTGGAACTAATTTAATAGAGAACAAAAGGAAGAGAAACACATACTTTTAATGAAAACTTTCAAATCGTGGTGTTGATTTCCTTTGTTGAAACATCAGAAAAATTTCAAATCTCAAATTCACATGGAAATAAGTATCTCACCTTTCCCTAATTAACTCTTTAGGAGGACAGGGAAGATTTAACAACTGATAATAGTTCTGTAAATATTTAAGCTTATTTTTCCCTGGAAAAATAAGAAAGCTGTAGGGAAAAGAACTGATACTTATTTCATCATTTCTGATGGGACTTACATGTGACTTTTTGTTATACTTTTTTTTTTTTTTTTTTTTCCCTCTCTAGCAAGAAACAGTCTTCTGGATGAGTAGGTTGGGTTTTTTGCTGTTGTCTCATAACTTAGATAAAACTATGAGATATGAATTTGTTGTACTATTTCTACTGTCAGCATCCTTATGAACAAACTTTTCAGTGTGAAAAACATTTTGTTGTTATTACTGGTTAAAAAATCAGATTGATGAAAATGATCTGAATGCTATTCCTTACATAAGAAGAAAGAAAAAAAAGCTTTTAGAATACATACATAGAACTAGAAATCTGTCTGTAAGAAAAGATCTGTCCTTTTGACTGGAATCTGTATACTTCTGATGGGCTCTTCAGCTTCTGAGTGGTAATATTGGAACTACTTACCTTTCAGAATATGATCTGAAACAGCTATCAAACACAGAAAAAACGGTCTGAAATCTTCCTGTAAATGAACTTCCTTACATATAAGTATATATAATAAATATATAAATATATATAAAATATAGGGTTCTTTTTTCCTGTAAGTATACTTCTTCTAAAATGGTAGGCAGGTGTCACTTCTTTATTACTGTGTTCTTTTTCAGTGTGTTGCTTTAAAAAAAAAAAAAATTTAAAAAGGTGATTTGATTGTTCTGTTTTCTCACAGTTTTCCTGCCTAGACTGGTAGTAAGAGACACTCATTTTCCTGCTCTGGGAAACTGATGATATATCTCATTTCTTCAAATTGTTCCCAAGCTACAGGGTTAGAAACTCTTGCAAATGAGGATATTCACTAACCATTCTGCTTGAGCTGTGTGTCTGTGAGAAGAATTGAGTGGTTATTTGGCAAGGTAGGTAGCTGACCTATGTTAAAGGGTTAGGAAGGTTGCCTAGGTCAAATAAACTTAGATACCATTTGCTCTGTTTGTTTTCTAATCTGTCACCTGGGTCTCATCTGAATGGGCTACAGGGAGATTTTAATTGCAGTTTCCTCCACTTCCTCTGACTTTGGTGTCTTTCCTAGCCTTTCCTTGGCAATAGAGGATTCTTTCCTCAGAGACTTGGACCTTTCTTGAGCCTGTGCAATAGACCAGCTTGATCTATAGCTTCTAAAGCATTCTCCAGAAGGTAAGCATCGTGGTCACTGAAGAGTGCAAAAAGCTGACTGGTGCACTTGGGGGCCCTTGCAATTAGTGCATGACTGATCAGATAACACCTATGTGATACTTGTATGTCTCTTTGTAAGGCTATGTGCCACGCTTCATCATGCCACGCTTCTCATTAGTATCTTTGTATTTTGGTATAACTCTTAAGATTTCAGTATTGTAATACTTGATTTCCTTCCCTGATGGGAAAAAATCTGTAAGGAAAGGTAAGTACAACATAACTGAAAACTGATATAATTGCAAGCAAATTCAAGACCACAGGAGAAAAAAAAAAAATCTGAATGGAAAGTTATGCTCTGAGGGTCAGAGTTTCTAATCTGAAGTCAATGAGCATCATTTAAAAATTAAGATAGTTCCCTGTGTAAAGAGGACTAGGTTAGGCAATTTTTATTTTTCTGTTTTGGCTTTGCCTGAATCCAGACTGCACATACTATGTGCTAGTTGTGAAATGATGTGTGCTGTATACTTGCTGTGAAAAGGCTTTATTCCACACCAATTAGTCATGCCAGGTTAAAGATATGCATGCAGTAAAAATAATAATGATTTCACAATAATAATGATTTCACTGTGATCATGCAAATCAGACACCTGAAGTTCAAGGAGCTACTTATAGAAAAAGGTGGAAAAAAAAAAAACCCCACAGCCCAAAACAAGTGAAAACCACATTATAATGAGTAATTAACTATATTGCCTCTCTCTGATCTGTCTGAGACATTATTTCAGGATAAAATTACAAAGTGTCATATGTGCTATAGAGTGGAATATGCAGCTGAAGATTAATAGGAGAAAAGATACATGTACTGTATGTTTGACCTGGAAATGTATGAAAGCAGAAGTTTTAAAGAGAAATAAATGCTGAAACATCTGCTGTCTTTGTAACTTACTAGATACTTTTGTTTTGTAGATCATTCAAATTTTTTCTGATTATTGTAGTCTTCTCTAATGTATACCAGTAGCTGAAATAGTGAATAAGTATTTGTAAAATGTCAGCTTGTTTTCTATTTAAAACAAGAATCCTTTTATGTTTCCTCAGCTGCTGCTAGATTTAATAACTCTACCAGATGTCACATTTAAATTTCATTTTGCTTTTAAAGCTTTGGAAGGCATTAGAGCCTTTAGAATTTCAGTGGCTATACCAAAATTTCTTAGAATTATCCAACTTTGTAATTATAAAAAAACTTTAATGGTTAAAAAAAAAATTAAAATGAGGCTTACATAAAATGTAAGCATGTAGCAGTATAAAACTGAGACATATATTTGTTGCAGATATGCAAAGGACTGTATGTAATTTAATCTAGTTTTCTGAACAACAGAGTTGCCACTTTCCCTGTCACTTTGGTTAATCTGCCATTAACCAAAGGGCTAAACAAAAGGCTAAACACCATAAAAAATAGAAGAAAGTATATATTTTAAGGCATTAGTATTATCTAGAGTGCTCTGCAGTTCCTATGGAAAGACACCATTCTCAAGCCATTTGCAGCTGAATACCATTCAAACTCCCCCTGAAAACTATGGGAAATGGGTTATGACACCACCTTATCCCACAGAAGTTTACTTAAAAAGGCTCCCTGAACTTCAAATTCATTAACAAATACCTGGCAAAACTAGACTTCTTGCTCTTGATTCGAGATATGGTGTTGACTTTCTTTTTATTTGGCTGATTGTATAGTTACGTGTGTATGACATATGCACACAGACTCCTGAGATATATTACCTGTTTTTCTTGCATACTTGATCAATGCACTGTTGAAATATTTTCTGTTTGTTTGTGGGTTTATTTTGTGGTTTTGTTTGGTTGCTTTTTTTTTTTTTTTTTTTACCACTCATTGGTGGTTTCTAATGGACCACTAATTGACGTCATATTTTGAAATCTCTTCAGGGGTTGCAGTGGGTCTGCACTGTTGGTGTTAATATTCTAAACAGTAACAAACTGCAATTTCTACCTCTGATGTCGAGCACTAACCTCAAAGTCGCAGGTTATCTGCTGAGGAGTGACTGATCCTAAAATGTTTCTGATTTTATCATGCATATATGATAATGTGTTAGCTTTCTCATTTTAACAATGTGGCAAGCAACACCACGAGGCAAAAATAATTTGTTCAGCTTCCCAGGGTAATAATTTTAAAGCAGTAAATGAAATATTTTTGCTTGATATTAAAATATTTCTGATTAAAGAAAAGTATTTTTGTTGACATGGGACACTTCTTGCTGGGAGAAAATGCGCAGGCAGAGCCAGGAGCTCCAGCGCCTGATCTGAACGTGGCATAAACGCGCCAACGGTCAATCGCCGACGAGAACAGCTCAGTCCGCGCTGGGGCTGGTGGCAAAACGGGCTGGCAAGGAGCTCTTCTGGGGACTTTTTGTGGCGTTTTCGAAGCTGGGAAAGCGGCTCGGCCGCGTCAGGGGCCGGCAGCTCGGGGCCGGGCTGCTGAGGTGGCGCGGGAGGAGCAGCGGCGGCAGCGCCGGATCCAAACGAGGCACCGACAGCGGCCGCAGCCGCGCGCGCTGAGACGCCTCAGGGAGCCCGGGGCGGGCCGGCGGAGCGTGCGCGTCCCCCGGCGGGTTTGCCAGGACGCTGGGATATTGACCAGCTTGGCCAAAGAACAACAGTCTGCACCCGGCAGAAGGCCGTGCTCCTGTCACCAAGCAAAATGGACGTAGGAAGGCAGACGGAGCTCCCGCAGAAGGGAGTGGGTGCAGGTGAGGGGCTGCGGGGAATGGCACAGCCTCCCCCGCTGACAGCGGCAGCCGTGGGCGCAGCTGGGTGCGCTGTGAGCAGGGAGACGAGCCGCTCAGCTGCCAGATGAGGTTGAAAGGCTGCGAGCAGGAGCAGAAAGGCTTAGGAGCATTAGGGAGGCTGAAATGGAGATGGACTGGTGGAGCCAGACTCTGTGATGGAAACGGGAGCGCCTGCCAGAGAGCACCAGGATCAAGGGGCCCTGTATCCTGCCCCTCTCAGGTGGAAGACAGAAGCCAAAATGAAAAGGACGAGTGTGGTAGTATAGGGATGTGGCGATGCAGAAGATCACGTGCTGTAACAGAAATGTAGAAACCAGGTAGGATACCGCCCACGAAGGGCTGGCTCTGTTACTGGTATGTAAGTGCCTGTAGCCTTTAATAAATATTCAAAAAATACACACTGACTCCGGGTGCTCCCTCCTTCAACGTCACGGTGTGCCATTTGATGGGCCCAACTGTGCTCAATTGCTGGAAAGGCCCACATTTTGTCACTGCCGATGCCAAATGGGACACTGGGGGATTCCACTCACCCTGGCTAACCACTTTGTTATCCACCCTTGCTGTTCCTCTTCTTATCTTGCTGCTACCTTTAACTTATGGACCTTGCGTTCTTAACAGACTAGTGGCATTAATTAAGTCTCACTTAGACACAGTAGAGGCACAGTATGTCTTGTTAGCTCACATGACTGACTATCATCACCAATGCACTTAATATTGTATCTTCACTGGCATGGAGGGGGGGGGAATTGTGGTAGTATAGGGATGTGGCGATGCGGAAGATCACGTGCTGTAACGGAAATGTAGGAACCAGGTAGGATACCGCACACGAAGGGCTGGCTCTGTTACTGGTATATAAGTGCCTGTAGTCTTTAATAAAATGCCATTTTGCCGCCTTCTCTATGAGAGTCTGAGTCTGACAATGGACCCTTGGTGTCTCCTGGGATTTCGGCACTGAGGATAGGACACATTAATCACAACAGACGAGTGGAGGTAAGTTCATGGCCATGGCAGAAGGCGAGCCCCCCTCCTTGCCTGCCTTGCCTCCCTGGGTGCCTCTGGGAAATAGATAGGAGGCCCTGATGGAAGGTGGCCAGGTTAATGGGGATGTGGATGATAGGCAACCTATACCAGAGGTCATACCACAGTCAGATAAGCCTTCCAACCGTATAACAACCTCTTCCACAAGGAAGGAGGGTTCTAGTTGTTGGAGACTCACTCCTAAAAGGAACAGAGGGCCCAGTATGCAGAGTTGACCCATATCATAGGCAAGTCTGTAGTCTACCTGGAGCCTGAATCAGGGATGTCATCAGGAAACTCCCCAGCCTGGTGTGGTCATCAGACTATTACCCACCACTGATATTCCAGACAGGTGGGGAGGAAGCTGCATCCCATAGTCTGAGGGGAATGAAGAGGGACTTCAAGGCCTTAGGATGGTTGGTGAAAGAGTGTGAGGCACAAATTATTTTATCTTCTCTCCTTTCATTTGTGATTGATGACATGGGAGAGAATAGAAGGATGCAGTCCATAAATGTCTGGCTCTGAGACTGGTGCTACAAGCAGGGCTTTGGGTTCTTTGATCAAGAAAGGAAACCAGGAGACCTGCATGGTTAAACTGGGAACTGAGGGAGCTGGGTCTCTTTAGCTTGGAGAAGAGGAGACTGAGGGGTGACCTGATTAATGTTTATAAATATGTACAGGGTGAGTGTCAGGAGAATGGAGCCAGGCTCTTCTCAGTGATGTCCAATTATAGGACAAGGGGTGCAAGCTGGAACATAAGAGGTTCCATGTAAACATAAGGAGAATCTTTTTCATGGTGAGGGTGACAAAGCACTGGAACAGGCTGCCCAGGGAGGTAGTGAAGTCCCCTTTTCTGGAGACATTCAAAACCCACCTGGATGCATTCCTGTGTGACCTAATCTAGGTGGTCCTGCTCTGGCACGGGGGTTGGAGTAGAGGATCTTTCAAGGTCCCTTCAAACCCCGAACATTCTTTGCTTCTGTGAAAAATGTATCTAAGATTATAATAAGAATTCAGTATCAAGCTGAAAATAATTGTTAGCTATTTGACTTCTAGTTTTAGCTGCATGTGTTCCTGCGGGGAGCACTGTAGTGATGCAGTGAAAAACTCAATAACCAAAGTTATTAATCAGGCATTCTTTATTTTGTGGTGCTGGATGCACAGGGATCACTCCTCCAAATGTGCATGCCTATGCAAGCTAGGTACACAGTTTATATGCAGGCTAAACATAAATATTCATTCTGTTTCTTAGAAAGGGCAGTCTTACGCTAATGGGTTCCTGGAATTCATTTACATAGTCCGAGCATGCGTAATAAAATTAGGGTTAGGGGCATTTCTCCCCTCCGTGGTCTTTTGTGACCTCTGGTGGTCATTTACTTCATCTTCTCTTCTTCATCACTGTGTTCTTTTAATGACCTAAAGCCTAAAATCTTTATTCTTGACACAAAACTGGTTCTTGTCTGTTCAGCATGCTCAGGTGCCCTGAGATGTCCTGTTGTCCTATTCCCAGAGATAATCACTATCTACAAGGCTATGAATTTCACAGTATGTCCCTACTATACAACTACCCATTTATTTTGTTGCTTGTTCAAAGATTAGTAAAACGCTACCAGACATCCTGTCTCCTGCCTTCAGTAGGAAAGAGTTTTAAGAAGCAGAAAAAAATAATAATATGAAATCAAAGATGTTTAATTTGTCTCTTGAGTTTAGGTTTATTCTGTTCTTTGTTTATGGATTTTATTTTGCTTCAAAGTAGTTGTACTTTATGCATCGTGATAGGAGTGCTTTTCCAAGGGTGAAAGAAAGGTAGCACAGTTTTAGAAGTGGGATGTTTACTATTTACTGTATGTGTTGCAATGTTTTTGGCCTGAAGTCTGATGTTAAGCTTTGGGTGAGACCTCACTCTGGTAGAAAGATGAGATTCAACTCTCCCAGCCTGGATGTCTGTTATCTCCTTTCACACTCTGTTTATTGGATGAGTGAAAAAGTTGATCTTACTGAAAACTTTATCCATCTGTGGTTTAAATATATAAATATGCATATTCTACATGTCTGTGTGTGTTGTATTTCAGTTGTATAAGTAAACTGATCTCATTTGCACTCTGACATCACAGACCCCAGAGCTGAAGCAAGGGAGTGTGAACTGTCCTTCAGGTACTGACTGATCTGGAAATGTGTTGACAGCAGCAAGACTTCACCATAGGGACAGAGAAGATGACTCAGTCAACAGAAGAAAAACACTATCTGTACTCTCTCTTTCTTTCTCAGCACTATAAATGCTGTGCCAGGTGAGAGATACTGATAAATGTTAAGTTCTTTAATCCTTGTTCTGGATAAGCTGTCTGAAAGACCTCCTTGTGGTCTCTGGAAGTCCATTAAATTGACAACTCTCTGAATAGATGTCTAGTTTTGTCTAAGAAGTTCTTAGTGCAGAATTGAAGTTTAATCTTCAAAATGCAGCAAATGATAGACACAAAGCATGAAATTCTGACTACGTTTGAATTGAACTTTACCACTGCCATCAGCAAAGATAGTGTGTTCTCCTATTTTTCAACTGCATCTTTTTTGATGGCAGAAACAATATCTACACATGAAACAATTACCTATTTATATGGTGGGGCAGAGGAGACAAGACTGTCTCTGGTTGTTTTGAGAGACAGAACCTTCTGAGTTTCCCACTGAATTTCAAATTTAGGAAATAATTAAGTTGTGAATTTTTTCTCTGGCTAAATGGATATCTACCTTGTAGAGGTACAGCTCTGAATCTGGTCATGCAAAACTAATTTTATGAGTTGAAGGAGCCTAGTCCACAGTTTGCATCATCCTAAAGCAGAAGAGCATGACAGACCAAAATAGTTACACTTCAAAATCGATTAGATACAGAAACCTAGGGAAATTACCTCATACAAACATCTGTATTTTATGTATTTAAAGTTAGATGAGATCAATCCATTCAATAAAAATAAGAGGCGTCATGTCATGCAGTATAATGTGTTTGCTATATTTATAGTTTTTGAAGCATTGTAATTATATTTACATTTAGGAATTCCTTTCAAAAAGCATATATTGTAAAAAAAAAACCCAAACAAACACAAAAACCCCAACAAAACAAACAAACAAAAAACCCAACCAACCAAAACCACCCAAAGTTCTTTATTTTGCCTTGTTCATTTTCTCCCCAGTAGTAACAAATGTAATATTCATTCCCAAATCAGATCAATTTGAATGGCTTTTAGGGAATATGCTTTTACAGTTGTGGAAAAGAAATATGTGCACATTTTTCTTCTGCTGTAGTTTATGGCTTTTAATGCTTTTATGGTGGCCAGAAAGAACTTGTAAAATTACTGCTGCTAGTTTTTCATTTCTACTGTCAAGATGTTAGTTTGCTATTATGTAAGAAGTTGTATATTTATGCCACCAAACATACTAAAAGCTTTAAAAGTATAGAGTGGATATGGTAAAATTCAATTCACTTAATTGGATTTTGAAGTTACTCTGGTATACAAGCTTCAGAACACCTAGCTAGTCAAATTCTGACTGCTATGACAGTTTTGGTATATATTAGGCTGTTAAATCTCACATCCTTTGTGACTTCACAACATTAAGTGCTAAGGTTATAATACAGTATTGAAAAAAAAAAATTTCATTCTTGTGCTTTACCACATTTTTTTATTTTCAGGATCATACCTGAAAACAAAAATTAAAATTATCAGTCTATGCATTTAGATTTATTTATTTTTTTTAATTCTAACGTGCTGGATGAACACTTTGAATATTCCGTTTCTGTTGAACAAGTAGGTAATGTATTGCATTTAGTAGCATGCGAGAAAATACTAGTTTTAATTTGTTTATTGCAAGTGGAAGAATTAGCACTGAAATTTCTTCTTTTTTCTTCCCAAAAAGGTAGTAGTATATACCTCTACTCTATACTAATATGAATAGAAAAGTGATAGAAATAAGTCATTGACTGTAGGAAATTTTGTCTTTTTCTTTTAAAAAGGTTAATACTGTCATACTTGACCTGTACCTTATGCTGCATAATTCTCTCTAATAGAAATTCTGCTTTCCTAAAACTGTGATTTTTCCCTAGTCATGTCTCTGCTGGTTTAAATACACTGCTTTCTGTGTAGTCCAAAGACCTTATGATGAATCATAAAATATACTTTGAGTACAGAGTATAAGCCAAGACACGATGATTCTATCTGTGTTCTGCCTGTGTGCATGGAAAAAGTACAAGTTATTGGAACACTTGCTATTGAGGAAATTCTGGGAACCTGAAATCTTCCAAAGTGTACAGCACAGAAAGCATGTCATATGGCGTTCCAACTGTGTTTCTAAGTGTTCTGCTGTTTTTACAGCCAAGTCTGGGCATCTCCAGTCTCTTGATGGTGCAATGTTACCACCTACATATTCTTGATAACTATGTCTGTGGTCATGCATAGTACAAATATGTGAGGGCTAAACTGCATGGAGGGAATAGGAACAGGGTTTATCAGCTGATTCGTTAGTAATAAATAACTATGGGGGTCTGTGCAAATGCTAAGGTTGTAAGACCCCATCAGAAGAGAGTTTATTCTTCTGTTATTATTACTAGGGAAAACTGTATTCAAACTTGTAAGGGTTTTTGAAAGTAAAGAATTCTAGTGATGATTTTAGTGTCCAGTTTCACTGTTGGGTTTTGCTGGCTTTTTTTTTTGGTTTAGTTTTTGCTTAACAAGAAAAAGTAAGACATGTGAGCAACAGTAATTGTTTAGAAAGATTACTAAATACATGTAAGTTGAAGGAAGTAAAAAAATATTCATTAGATATTCATAGCTACATATACTCATGATATATTCCAGTCATGTACACGTCAGCAGTGCTGCAGTACAGACCTCATGCTTTGCAAGCTACAGTTTCTATAAAGATATCACATAATCTGTTCCCAATACTAAGTGCTTGTTAATATCCTTAGGATTTTCCTTGGTTTTGTAATAATCATGGGAAATATTCTATGTATCTGAACTACACTGTTTCTGAAGATCACTGTGAGTCTATCAAGAACTTCTGAACCACCAAATAACACAGCACTGTTTGACAGGTCTGCTGGGGTTTTCAATCAAAAAAAGCTACTTAGAGAGGAAATGAAGAATTGAGTCTGGGGAATTATAATCATAGCAACCATGTAGTAGTTGCACCATTACACGTATCTACCCAACTTATCCACAGAATATGGGTCATAAATTTGTATGCAGTATACAGAATGGAGGAGGGTCTTTTGTTTGTTTTTTTTAACAAGTAATTTTGGTAGGTAGTTTGGAAAAGAAACTGTTTTAGAATTGCCAGCCATATGTTACAACTATGCAGATAATAAGGCAGACACCATATTCTATATGTGCACTTTTTTGGATTTAATTGGCTTGGTATACTTTATTTAGCAGCATGGACTTAACGCTGGCTTTCAGTATGTATACATCTTTTCCACACAGATATGGATTTTTTTAAATTTTTTTTTTATTTTTCTCCTTAGTTGTTTTGTATTTCTGTGCATTTAATTGCTTTTGTAGTGTGCATAAAATTAAAAAAATACAGAATACATTGCATAAAATTTATACAAATTGGTACAGGTAGCTGAATAAATGTCTGATATGTACTAGTATTTAGGAAGTTAATATGATAAGAGAAACACCAGAAAAATCAGAAATACTGTAGAGAGACCAACTGGAGAGCTTAGATTTTGGAAGAAAAGAAATGAAAGATGTATTAATAATAAGAACAAAACAGTTCAATATCTCATGTATTTTGTTATGTCCTCTGCCTAAATATCCCCATGTGTTTTGTTCCCTTTTGGTTTGTAGATGAGCGATAAAGCTTTCTGGATAGGAACCATCTTCTGTGCTTAGGCAGTGTGTATCACAACAGACTTTATATTCATAAAGGGAATGGTTGCTACTGCTGCCAAGAAACAAGTGTATCTTTTAAGAGCTGAATAGTACAATAAATCAACAAATCATTATTGTAACTAAAAACTAAAAATCATAAGGGTTAGTGAAAAACAGCACAGGACTTAACATGCATATAGTAAGGGAAGTCCATCAAAGGAAACCTCTTGAAAGGATGCCTCTAGCAAATCAGATGCATATGCAGTTCTTCCTAAGCAGCTTCCAAATGTTTAGTAGGAACAATGGTGCAAACTGCCTCCCCTCCATGCTATTCAGTGCAGTGACCATCCTGTCCTGTCATTAGCTTTTCCCTTCAGTACTTTCCTTTTCTGTGTTATCTGTAAAGAAGATCATCTAATTGTTTCATGCAATAATTTTATATACTTGGGCTTTTTTTTCTATGCGTCTGGAGGTCACAGCAAAAAAACCAAGCACAACTGTGAAAATTATGAACTATAATCTTATTCTTAAGATGTGGGGGAGGGATGCAATTTTTTTTTTAAGTCATTTTTTTTTCTGAATTATGCCAAACAAGTCATAGATGCATAATTAAATTTTAGTGAATGAAATATATATGAGCAAATACAAATAACCATAGCCAAGGTTCCTTTAAACCCAAAAGGTATCCTTTAAAACTAAAGTTATTAATAAAAATGCATTCTAAGTATTATCTCAAGAGAACTTATTTTGCAAGAATTAGGAACTTTATGCTAAATTAAATGCATGTTTTTCTCATTCAAGGTCTATATAGACCTGAATTTGATGATGAAATCTGTTTGTAGCTTAAATTACAACAGCATTTTAGTATCACATTTATAAAATTACAAGGAAAAAAAAAAATCTGTATTTGTCATGTGTATGTTTACACAGATAACATCTTACCTCATGATAATGATTCTTAGTGATGGCATATCTTATAAAAGCTGCTCTGAACACTCACTGATTCTTTGTGTTGCATTTTGTTCTTTGTATATTTACCTGCCTGACTGCTACTGATATGGATAAATAAAGTGAATTTTAAAGCTGAATAGAAGCAGAAAGAGACTCTTCAATTTAGAATCCTTCCAAAAACTTATCATAATACCCATCTCAGATTTAATGTATTTGAAATTTGCCCACATAGCTCCATGCTGACCTATTCTGTGTAACATTTTCATAAACATGTTGTCTGCTTGGTGTGTATTCAGCAACTTGCAACAGTTTATTATGTGGCTGAATGTTCCCAGACAGCCTCTGTTTTTAGAGTTCTTTTATTTTTCACTTTTCTAATCCATTTTTTCTGGAATTTGCTTCATGTTTCATCGGGTATTAATAGCAATTGAAATCTGTTGCAGTGAAATACAGATGTTGTTTATTAAGTGATATTCTGACTGTCATTATTGTCTTTATATTTGATTTTTAAACACAAATTTTAAATTCAAGTAATGTTTGAAAAAACATCATCTTTCCTTTGGATAAACCATTTTTTAGTTTTGGTAAGTAAACCAAATGTCTATTTCCAGTGTCTATTGAGATAGATCTGAATTGCAGCTGTATTGTTGATTTTATTAGTAACTAATCTAGCACATCACTGTAATTTTATGATGTAATGTTAACTGTTAACATTGCAAGTTTTCATTTAGACAGAATATGTACAATTACATCTTTACCAGTTGAGAAATATTCTGTGGTTTCTATTCCTGAACTGAAAAATGAGTTGCATATGCTGTTGTATCTGTAGTTTAACTAAAGATTTTAGTAGTAATGGTGCTGTAGGCATAGCAATGAAATACAATTAGGCTTTTGAGAAGTCTAGTTAAAACCTCTTTTTCTTCATGTCTACTTCAAGAAGTAATGCATGGCATCGACATTTAAGTTCTTATGCAAAAAAACCCTCCCTATTTGATAGTCTGATTTCAGTATCAATACTAGATGTATTTTGAATGATTTCACAGTATAAAATAGTATTTAATGGATAAATAAACATGTTTATATTTAATGCTGTGCATTTTGTGGATGGGGCTCGGGAAGGGTTATTTTGGGGAGGTAGGATTGTTTTGTTGATCATCCTCAGGGAGATGCTTCTTCAGAGAATGGTTGGGAATTTGTATGGAGTAATAGGAAATTTTAATGGTCACAAGTAATAATTAGAATCCAATAAATGTATCTACTTGGTTCTCAACTCAAGTGAAGTTTTGTTTATTTGTTTGTTTTCCCCCTCATGAAGTTTTTAGGAGGGTTTTTTAGTGTTCAAGTACTACTAATAAAGAACAAATCTCCATGTCAGTATTTTAAAGATACCCAAGGTGCAAATCACCCCTTCAGTCTCTCTCCCTCTTTGATAGCGAAATAGTGGTTAATGACTGTCATTCATCTATTACAAGCTTCATTACAAGATATAAAACACCTTGACATCTTAACGGAAGCTTAAAAAAGAAATGTTAAGATAAAGGTGAAATATCCCAAATGTTTAACACTGCTGCCTTGTTATGACTGATAAAAAAAAAAAACCTAAAACCAAACTGTTTCTTGTCCCTATGCATTCAAATTTGATTGCAAACTCCTCTGTAAATTCAAATTCACCTTTAAAGCACCTTTCTACAAATCTTTGTCTCAGAAAACTTCGTTACTTGACTGATTGTGCGTTGAATTATGCAGTTACTTTATGCCTTGAATTAGATTATTTAATTTGGGTTCATTTTTCTTTCATGTTGTCTCTTCAATTTCCTCCCCTTACTTTTTCTTAGCTACTGACTGTTATATGCACTTTTTTCCAGAGTTCTCCAAACCTTGGAACAAATGCACAATACTGAACATGCTACAAATTCAGTAAGTAAGCCCATTGATTATTTTTGTATATGCTCAAATACAAAGAAAAGAACTTAACTGATTATTGAGATTGATACAATAAGTTTTAAATTGTAGACTAAAGTGAGGTAAATCAAGCAATACAACAGATTATCTCCTTTTACTAGGGGAAGAAATATGTTGCGAACTATAGGAAATATATGATTCTCTTAATAATTCTATTTTAGGAAAAAAAAACCAAATAAACACAAAACCCCCCAAACACCCCACTAAATAATAAACTGAACTTATTTGTCTTATTGAAGTTACATAAATGTCAAAACAAAATTACTGCCACATGGTGTGTCCTATGGGCAACATAGTTAGTCAGTGTTAAATAATAAAGACCTGAATAAAAGTGAAGCAGATGAAAGAATCAAACTGTGTGTGCTTTTCCAGATGGTATCTGGTATCTTGACCTAATCTTATATTTAGGAGGCATTTCCCATAAAAGTAAAAGAAAACTGTATTTTACCATCTTTCTCTCTCTCTCTGACACACACATGCCAAACAATGATGAAACCAGGACCATTTTGGTTCATTCCTCACATGGACACTGCAGCTGTTTCTGTGCTATACACAGAGAAAGTAATTTAGAAAAATTCTGCATCCACATTGCCTCTGAGCAGTGTGAACAATCTGCGTGAACTGATGGAGAGAAAGGATCCCCATTTCACTTATTGTAGTGGCTGCAAGGAATGACAGCTGAAAGCAGTTGTGCTGTGGTGTTTTCAAGGCAGTAGTGTGCTTTGGGGGCTTTTTTTTTCATTGTTGTGATATTTATTATATTTTTTAATTCTTTTTTTTTTTTTTTTTCTGTCACACAAGTTAGATATATGCTAGTACAATGTTGACAATGTTAAGTTCCTTAAGAATTAAAAAGGTACTCAGAATCTAGTTCTTGTGTTCAAATTCTTTACCCTAGCCGTAGCTGGTGTAGCGTTACATTGCTTCTTAGTATCAAAGCAATAGTTGCTTTTCAGAATATGCCACACATTTTGTAAACTCTGAATTTCTTGCAACAGGTGCCCCTTCTGACAAGCAGTGCTGATCTTTCACCCCGCAGTTATCCATCTCATTATCAGATGTTAAAAACTACTGATACTGTACTCAGAAAGGCTTTGACCTGTCTTTTTACTGCCTCTCTGGATAACATCTGAGACAGCTTTTATGCTATAGATACTCTTCTTTTCTTTTGGCCACACAGGGCTCCCTTAATCTTCTTCAACTCAAATAGCAAATATCCTGCTTCTGTGCTGAAGGTTTGCAGCTTAGAGCCCAGCAGGGGCAGAGTTCTCTCACTGCAACAAAATTGGAGGTTTCAACCCCCTCTGAGTTGAGTTTGTAGAATATAGCAGCTAGAGCACCTGCTGAAGAGGCAGATGTGCCAAGCATTCAGTAAATTGGAAAACATACCTTGCTGTTTGTAAAGGAATGAGGAAGGGCATACTGGTGTTGCTACCCTCAAGATTAAGAACTGGAAAAAGGAATATAGTCCTGGCAGCTCACTTAGGCTTTCTTAAAGTGTCAGTGTTGCCCTTCAGTGGAAGAGATCTCAGCTGGAACCAATTTTCTGACACAAGTGCAGAAAACAGTCTTGCCCTTCTAATCCAGGCTGCCTCACTTCTCCCTATCCTCATCAACAATTGTGGAGAGCAGGAGGGGTTAGCAAAGCTATTGTTTGCAACCAAAGGCTTTGTATTCATAAGCCAAAAATAAAAGTTTAAGAATGTGTTTAGATAACATTGCCAGACTTATGCTGGGATGCTTCTTTTCTTAGTGCTCATCTGCAAATTACTGAATCTGAGCGTGATCATCTTGTGTTTCAAAAGTCAGATAATCTCTTGGGTAACTTCAATGATAATGAAATCATTAGGGTGTTACATTAAGGATGAATTTGACCCGGCATCTCACCCAGCAGAGCACAGAGCAGCCTGTATTCTCTAATTGTGTTTTGCTTTCCTCCTATATGCCTTGCTCAGTGAGTACTCTGTAAGCTAATATGATCTTGCAGCTCTGTACATTTCACAGTCCTTTTTATTTCCCCATTATAGACCAACACGGACTCAAAATATTGTGTGAACATTAAAAACAAGCAAACAAATTCTTTGAATAATTTTCTAAAAAAGACAAACTCATAGAAATATACATATTTTATTGGAAGAGAACACAGTATAATTGCTAAATATTAGTCTAATTATTATGTTTGAATCAATCCAAATGTGAAGGTACATTGTAAGGCTAATCTAATTTTAACACTACTGTGTGCTGGAGGTAATCAGGATATTGCTAGCTGCATTGGCTAATTCTTCAATTTGTTTTTTTAATAGGGGAAGGACATTGAGTTTGTCTGTTTTATGATCTCTACACAAAAGTAAGAAGCATAAATGTCAGGAGAAAAAAATTAAAAATCAGTTTAAGCACTTAAAGCTTTGTTAGATCTCATATGCATCCTGAAAAGTGAAACAATAGAGATGTGTGTATATGCATGTATTTTATTGTAATATTCTTGAATAAGAATATTAATTGAGTCTTTCCACTAGGTACACCTCCTTCCACCTCTGCTGGTAGGGCTCTGTCAGTGTAGAAGTCAACATCATGGAAGGATGGGACTGCTGGTGTGTGTGAAATGACACTTCTTTGATTAGTCCTGTACAATCACTCCACTTGTGGCTTCAGCTTACATGCACTTCATCTTCTGATTCTACTCCCTGTGTGGGGGTTTATGCTATGGATTCAGTCTGAAGGAAGTGGATCTGCAGTAAGAAATTTGATCAAAGCGTGTTCACATGGTAGGACCTGTTCCTATGTGTCTCTGTTCCTTCAGAGAGCATATATAGAATTGGCTTCAGCAGCTTGAGACCTGACCAAGTTATTACCTAAAGATATTATACGCACAATGTCTATGCAGCTTCACAGAAACCGAGTAAATGATCCCAGTCACTCTTTTTCTTCCTCTTAAAACTCAGTCAACTCTTTCAACCACTGGATCTTTTATTTTTAGCTCTGTTCTTTGTATTTTGCTTCATTGATGATTCAATACCCAAACTCTAGGAGTGCTCTGCTGCCTAGAATTAAAAAGGCAGGTCCTTCTGCATTTCTGCTAGTCTTTCAAATCACGGTTTCTGTTTCACAATCTACATTAGGTCCTTCCCTTAGACATTTACAATCCTTTGCCCTTGCATGCAGTGTTTTTATGGCAGTTGTTCCTTACTTGACCATTGTACGATACTGTATTTAAATTCATTGCTTTCCTTAATCTTTACATTATTTTCTCTCAGTTTTATAAACTGAATGCACACTCTTTCCAGTCTTTCTGTGTGTCATGAAATAAACTGCAATTTCATTTTCAATCGTGCAGATTGCAACCAGAGGTGTTTTTGCAATGTCCTCAATAATCTGTTTCCACCTATTTACCAGATGCTGCTTCCTTTTCTGGTAAATTTCCATGTTTGATTCCTTCATCTCTAGGACTATTGGAAGGTTTCATACTTACATTTTGCTCACACACTGCAACTTCGTATCAGCATATAGAATTGGCTTGTTAATGCCTTATCCCAGCATTCTTTGAACACAAATCTCAAGAGTTCTTCTTAGGTCTCTAATTACTTTCTTGTTTCTGAGCTCTGCTCTGTCCAGGTCAGATGGATTGTTAGCTGTATTATGGTGGCTTGAATCAAGTTTGGATTTAGTTTAGTGGTAAATTCAATTATAGAGGTGAGTGTTAGAAGACATCCTTTCTGCTTATTTTCCTAATATTTCTTGCCAGCAACATGATTGACAGGACTAATGTACTTTCTGTTTAGAACTCTGGCTTTAAAAATAAAGGTATTTATTCTGAATGAGGAACTATTATCATTCACCAGTGTCTATTAGACTTCATTAAATATCTACCTCCTTATCAAAATGAAAAAAAAAAAAAAAGTAATAAACCAGCAACTATTTTATATTCAGTGCTGTATCTTTCTTCTTAGAGAAGCAGTATGTTGTTCCTTAAAATATGTACTGTATTAATTGTATTTTCATATAAATATCTGCAGCCTACCTCTTACTAGCATGCTTTACCTATTAGAATATTTTTATTTATTCCTGTCTAGTCAAGGACATATATATATTATTTTTTCTTTATAACTCTTGGAAGGAAGGTGTTGTAAATTACTGTGTAAGTTTCATAACCAGTGTTCCTGATGCAGTTTTTTTTCTTTTTTTTCTTTTTTGCCTCTTTTCTTTCCCCAATATTTGAAGTCATTGAAGTCTAGGGAGATGCATAAAAAAAGAAAAATATATGCCATTGTATCATTAAAAATTAAATGTTTTTATATATCCAACATTGAGTGCTAAATGTATAAATTGTCTACTGAGTAGTGCAGCTTATTGTGGGATTTACTACAATAGCGTATAATGAGGGAATGCTGAATGTATAATCTTGTTAACCAAGTTCCTTGATTGTGGGGTTCATGCAGTTTATAGTGTGTGAGTAAATAGTCTGTCTAGTCAAACATGAAGTCAGCTAATAAAGCGTTTAAAAGTACTGTCTCAACAGATGATTCTGTTCATATGTTCTCCGACATTAGGTCAATGGCCAGAATCTTATGTGAAATATGAACTTTTATAAAACTCTACTTACGAGTTAGTTTACTCAGTTACATAACCAAAATATATATAATATATTGTATAAAAGATAAATTGTTTATATAAAGTGATGGATTATTATAACATAGCACGTACTTCTGTGGTTACAAAGCCCTGTGCACATGTGTTTCTTGAATGGATGTCTAAAATCATTAATATTTTAAGCCACCTGAAACCTTGAAACCTCTATGCAAATAAAGCCTTACTTGAAAGCATGACCTAGATTTATGTATATATAAAAAGCCTGAACACCTTGTTTTTTCAGACAGTCTTTCAGAGGGTTTGTGTTTTTTTTTTTTTTTTAATTTATTATTTTATTTTCTTCTTCTACTCAACTTGGATGATGCTGGAAATACATGCAGATTTTATAAAAAATTTGCAGAGAGTTATGAGCTGTTGATACCAATTGGTTTTTAAGTTACTTTCCATGACAGCATTTAGTAATGCAGCACACAAAACTGAAGAGCAAAGGAACATTTGGCTAAGAGCATAATGTGGTTATTTGTGTAATGATTGGCATTTGTGCTAGTGTCTCTGTCTCTGATTATAAATGGATCAAAGACTTCAGTCAAAGATGGAGCAAAGCCTAAAACTTCCTAGCTTTATGCAAAAGAAATAGAGATTGATGGGAACTGGAAGAAGTGAGTGTTAGAATGGCTCTGCTTTATGCTGCAGCATAAAATGTGCCTTTGTTTTACTTTCATACTCATCACACATTTGGCCTCTTTTTCTATTTTGAATATTTTATGTCGCAGTTTTCAGAACAGTAAATGCTTAGTCCTTAACTAAAATGGGAATGTTTTGTTCTATGGTAGCACTATGGGAAGTGTAACATAAAACACAAGCTTTCCTTTCTGCTTTTAAAGTAGGGAAGCTTAAGCTAATTTCTTGTATCGCTTACATTTCCACCTTTGTGTGAGGTTTTAAAGGAACCTTGGCATTTTACTTTTATCAAAACAAATTAGCTTATACCCTTCAAGATTCCACAAGTCCTCCTTCGCTTCAGGATTGATGCTCTGAAGTGCTTTTAGTGAAACCATTAGTACACTCCTCATTAAGGCTATGCTCACGTCTGGCATGCTGGTTGTGCAGTGCCTGGTGATGGCATAAAAAATGTAACAGACTTCTCAGTAGAGAAGATTTGCTTTCAAAAAGTAAAGAGTGTTTCAGAACTCTGATTCTTCTTTTTTCTTTTTTTTTTCTTTTCTTTTACTTTCTGTGTATATATATTTTGTGGATCAGAATACATTAACCTTTCTCTCCTGCATATTGTGCATGTTACTGATCTTGATGTTAGAACTAAAAGAGAAGAGACCTCAAGAAAATTGCCATGGCACAAAACTTGCTCTATTTAACCAGTTTCTCAAAAGCTAATAATAGTGGTTTAGATACCTCTCCTATTTTAAAAACTCAGATCTCCAAATTAGAAGCTGGTTTTGGTTTTGTTTTGTTTTTAAGTCCCTTTTTAAGTTTGTTTTTGTCGACTGTATGTAAGTGTTGTGAGAAGTTGAGAGGCATTGTACTATTGTCTTTATTCTTAAGAGTAAGTTTTGTGTTTCATTTTCCTTTGAGTGAAATAAAAGATCAGTTCTAAAAATATTGGATTGGAAAGGATTTCCTGTTTGCTGAAGTCTAGCCACAGGCTGTCATGAGAACCATCTTATGTAATACACAGCATTGCTTTATCAAGTTCCATCTAAAAGTATTTTTTTATTGTACTTTTACCATCTCTACTGCCCTTTGTAAGCCTGTAAGAAGTCTGTTGTTAGCTTAAATTTATTTATGGTCAATCTATATGCATTTATTTCTGTGCCAGTATTGTTGTTTAGTTAAATAGTTTATCTTCCCTGCAGCCTTTGTATGTTCTCAGCTGATGCACTTATAAAAGAGTAATCGTATTCTCTCTCATTCATCTTTTTGCTGGACTCAGCAAGAGCTTTTAGGACATCGAGAAAGTAGGTTCCTGTTTCTTCATATCATTGTTAGCCCTTTGCTGCTGCTTTTTAAACTTATTTATAAAATTATATTGAAAGGTGCTTTTAAATATTATTATTGTACATGTGATAGAGCAAATATATTGCACACGATAGTGAACTATGAACATGAAAAGTGCATTTGTATTATAATCATTATGCACAGATATTTCATCTGGGTGTTTGGGAACACCTGCTCATCTGTTTGCCTTTTCCCCCCACTCACTTTTTCCCTTTCTTTTGTAGCTGCTTATACCACAGAGATCAGAGTGAACCTCTGAATGGCATCATGGCCTGACCTATAAGGATTTCACACCACCCCCCAAATAACACTTTTTTTCAGAAACATGATCACTAGTGGAGCACTGGTCAACACTCACAAGGTGTTTGCTTTCCTTGCTTCTAAGGCATACTGTAAACTGTTAATGGTGCATGTTGTTGCCCAAAATCATTCTGACGAATCATTGTAATGTTCCTACATAGAGTTGAGAGCCGTTAATAGGAGGATATTTGCTTGTTTTTCTGTTTGTTTGTTATTTTTTGTGTGTGTGCTTTTGTTTTTGCTTTTCTATCTTGTAGTAAGGAAAGGCTAAAATAACTGTGACCTATAATCCCATTTGTGTAAGCTTTTATTTTGAAAAGAATCTTTCTGGTTTTCACAACAAGCCACAAAGTTGCATCTTTGGTGGAAAAAAGAGAATTAGATACAGTGAAGAAACCTAAAGCAAAATGTTGTATTTCTAGTACAGTATCTTATTGGGTTATAAATAAGATGTCCTTGTAGATAAGTATCACAAGCATGTGTCTTGTGAGACTTTTTTTAATGGTCCCTGCTGGTTTATAATTTATTCAGTCAGAAGTTAATGTAAGAAAGTGCCATAATAGCACATTTTAACAAGGGAAGGACGAAGTTGAGCTGCAAAATATGCATAATAAAGACTTTTTTTCTAACTGCCAGAAAATTTATATTCATGACTAAATTAGTTTCTAATAAATTATGCATAGCCTTTATGAAGTTAGTAAAAACATGAATCATACTGCTATGGATATGTTACCAGGACCAACTGCTTTGCAACAGTTTCTGCAAATCACTATATTTTTGTTTCCTCCAGTAGTTAATGTAATCATTTAGTTGTATTCTAAAGATTGTCTTTCTCTACTGTATCTGTAGATTTTTGATAGGCTAGTTCAAATGCATTTTTTTGTTTTTGTTTTGGTTTTTTTAATGTTATTTAAGAGTAAGGCTTTCAACTTTTCAAGTTCTAAGGTGGTCTCCAATACATATTATAAATAAGATCGATCGTCCTTTTTATTTCAAGAAACCAACCAAACTGAGTTGTATCTTAATTATTCAAAACAAGAACAAAAAAAAAGGGGGGTAGGAGGTAGGAAGGTGGAGAAGGTCAACATCCCTGTATCCTCTTCCAATACTTCTTTGATTTCTTCTATGTTTTTTAAAGGTTAAATACCTTTCTTTTTAGAGTTATCTAAATATTTCTTCATTAATTAGAAAATGGTGTCTCTCCTATAGATGTCTAAATTAAGATAAATCTGTCCCCTCTAATTATCTCAGCAGCATTCAAAAACCTGATTACCCTCTGCACATAATCTCAGTACAGATATCCTTTGAATGATCCCAAAGTTTTATGGGGAAATAGTTGCAGCTTTACCCATTAATGACTTTACACCTTACAACATGACAACCTCTTGAGTAATGAGAATAAAATTTTTAAGAAGCTTTTCTTATAGTTTTAGTCAAAGGAATAAGAAGGTAGCACTGGGAGCCATTCTAGAAATATATCATTTTCTGTTATCTGCTTTTCTTTTCAAAATTTTTAATATAAATTTTCATAAACAGAGAAACAACATATTCTTGACCGTGATAATTAAGGTTTGAATAGTATGTTTCATGCAAAAGTAAAAGTTACTGTTGAGAGGGTGGTGTTTGGGTTTTTTTTTTTCAGTTTCTTCTTGAGGTTGCAGCTGACAATAGTATTGCATTTCAGAAGTGCTTCTTCGGGGTCTAATAATGACACTAGGCAATATCCTCTGTTCTGAATTTCTGCTTATTTGTGTTATTAACTACTACTGAACTAATGTTCCTAACATAGTGATGATGTTTCTAACACTGTAACTTTGCTATTATTTAAAAGCTATTATTATTTTCAGCTCTTTTTCAGCAAGGCTTTAGAACAGAACATTACACAGCACCTCAGTGTGTCTTCATTTCCATGTGGTGGATCTTTGACACTTTCAGTACGAATGTTGGTGGCTCAAAATAGTACTGCACTGCCTGCTCTAACAGCAGTTCCAGTGGACTACAGAGCATTTTTCATATCATAAACAGAAGCATTATTTCCCCATGAATAGAAACAAGTATTGTGATTTTTTTTTCCCAATGGTAGTCTGGATTTTTCATTTGTTTGGGGTTTTTTTGTGTGTGTGTTTCTTTTTCTTGTTTGATTGGGTGTGGTGGTGGTGTTATTGTTGGTTGTTTGTTTGTTTTGTTGTTTATTACTTTTTGTGTGGAGGGTTTTTTTTTATATTTGGGGGGGTTGCCTTCTTTTCTTGGGGGGGGAAGGATGGATATTTTGTTTATTTTGCTTTTTAATACTTGCAGGAAACTATCTTTTTTTTCAAAGAAGATATCCTGTTAAACTTCATACTTGTTCTTTTCACTTCATTATTCAAAATGACATTTAGAAAAAGTATGTAAAATGTATTATTCTCTGCAACTAGACAACCAGTGAGGCAACGTCAGTGAGATCTTAGGAATACATGGTTTGCTTTGGGAAAGGTAAAATATTCTAACATCATTTTGGTGGAAGAGGGAAAAGATTTAAGTACTGTCATATAGGATGATAATACTTAATAATTAATCAAAATAGTTATAGTTTTTACTATGTAAAAGGTAAGTAAATTATATTTTTTACTACATAGAAGATAAGTAAATTATAAAGTTATGTAGTTTAAAACACTAGTGAAAGTAAATATGAAAGTAGATTATTGATACGAAGATTTTTCTAGTGCATGGATTGAAAAAAACAGGAAAAGCCAGTGAAGAAACAGTCTCTTACTAAAACCTCTAGTTAACAGAAATTAAGAACTGAAACAGATTTAATGTGTAAAGGAAAGATCAAGACAAATAACATCAGTATTAGTAGACAGGTATCTACCTTCACAGTTGGATTTTGTTGTTTTTTGTGTTGTTACCTGCTTATGTGCTAGTTTTTTCCTTTACATGTCATAAACAAGGAGGTATAGCAGTGTTTGGAGTTCAGTGTTACAGACAGCATAAGGATGATCATGTTGTAATACTTCATCCATCCAGTCATTGGAGGTGTCTGCATCTAGACATCACTTCAGATACAGAGGATAGTGGGTACCATGTTTGACACACACCTATTTCTCATCTCATATTTTCCCTGCTATATGTCTCAGTGTATGCTTAAATAAACTTTTTCACAAGGAATAATTCCTCTCCTTGTCAAGAGATTAGTCCTAATATGTGTCCATTATCTCTCTTTTCCTGTTTTCCCCCCTTGAGGGAGAGAAGTTAGCCTAGTTTATGGGAAATAAAGACTCAAATGTAATTCTGTCATGAGCATGGACTATCACATAATTTTGAAAAGTGCTTCATCATTTAAGATGAACTGAAATCTGACTTGGCCCAGTTAAGGAAAAATGCCTTTATGAGCAAAGTAAGTAAGTACTTTCTGTCTGACTAACTCCACATATTTCTTTCACAGTTCCTTAGATCTCACCTGTGAAATGAATATAATAGCATTTTTAAGGTATTAGGAGGAAAAAGTAAATAAAGATGATGGTTCAATGTCATAGTAAGGGTTTTTTTTTTTTTTTTTTTCCTGAAGAACCTTTTGCTATTCCATGCTGCACTGTTCCTGAGAATTATCTGCATTAATTAAATGCATGTTTCTTATGTGTACTGAAGCATCTGTAATAAGCCTTCCAGCTATGAGTCTTAAAGCTTGTATCCCTTTTGCTTAAAGTGAGCTAGTGCAATGCAAGAATTGCAGTCATGCAGGAGGTGTAGATTGGTGCTCCTATACACACA
Organism: Todiramphus chloris collaris; assembly: GCA_025345505.1. Taxonomy (NCBI): domain Eukaryota; kingdom Metazoa; phylum Chordata; class Aves; order Coraciiformes; family Alcedinidae; genus Todiramphus; species Todiramphus chloris. Next base: position 2,028,367 of record JANVCC010000047.1, read on the forward strand.
ACTGTGTATGCACCAAAACTGTGGCTTGAGGTTGTTGCTATTCAATATTCTGTACTTCTACAAACAAAAGTATATTAAGCTGAAGATAAAAATCAATGCTCCTCAGTTGAATCTAGTCTACCCTTATTTATACTGTTTGAATTAAAAGTAACTTCACTAAAGAGTAAAATTGCACCAGGATGAAACTCATGCCTGTAAGCTGAGGATAACCAGATAAATATGTACATCTGAGTGGAAAGCTCAGAATGCTTACAAATGAGGAGCAGCCTGACAAAGGAAAGGGAAGAGTCTCTTCATTCAAAATTGCTTCTTTTCCCTTGCTAATTTTAATTATTTGTTGGATATAGCTGGTGAAAAGCATCTAGTCTTCAAGAGGTTAAAGTGACTGGGCCTGGGGAGGATTTGGTGTTTTCTTTTTTGAGGTGGTGGGGTTTTTTGTTAGCTGTGATTTATTATTTTTTTTTAAATGGGTTGTTTTTGAGTTTTTTTACACACACTGAAACTCTTCCTGTCACGACAAGGAGACTAGTCTCCAAGTTGACCTTTTCCTGAGTAGACTGAGGAGGGAATATAAATTACATAGCAGGAGCCTTCAAGTGACCCATTATGATATACCTGGTAGATTATTAATGCAGTTAAATTGAAGCCTGTCACTTAAAACTCAGTCTCACCTGTATTTAGTCATCTTTTTATCTGGATCAGTCTGGATTGGGGGATTCAAAGCTGTATCTATCAAAGATGTTAAATGGCAAGTAACCAAAAATATAGGTAGCACAAAAATGGTATCTAAGATTAAATATATTTACATGTGATTATTAGTGAATAACAATTATTAGTGTATTTTCATTATATTAGTTACAGAATATTTAAATTTAGATTACTAATTACTCTGTTATGATAATAGTCCTCATAATTTAACATAGTATTTGGCAAGCACTGAGACATACCAAAAGAAACTGTTAGTTGTGGTTTTTTAACTAAAAAAAATGAACTCATGGCATAAGTTGTTCATTGTATTCAACTTTATTAGTTGAACTAATAACCAGTGAAAATTAATTCAAGATCCCCAAAAGATAGTGAAGTAGTTGCAGTGTTTAAAAAGAATTAACAAGGAAAAAATGCATCACTGAAACAACAATTTATGGTGAAATTCCTGAGCATAAAATATAATTAAAACAAGGCTTGATTTACTGTCTTTAAAAATTTAAGATGAAGGAAATGAGCGCTTTCAATAAATAATGAGAATCAGTGGCATGGTATTCAGTTACCTAAAACATTGCAACTGTCTCGTAGGAAAAGAATACTTCTTTTGTTATGCTACGTGAGTGTCTTTAACATGATACAGTAGCAATAGTAAAAAATGGAAATATTATGAATGTGACTAATATAATGTTAAATTGAATTTCATGATAGTTCTCTCAAGTGGCAAAAGTTTTTGGGTTTTTTTTTTATATTTAACTAATAATCTTAAATTTTTCTATTACACTTTTAAGAAAATAGTATGTGAGAACTTGAGTCATGCAATTACAATTGATTGTGCAATTACACAATGACTTTTAAATGAAAGCATCAAGCATTTCCTTATAAAAAGAAAAATAATGAAAAATATTACTCCACAAAGAGAAAAAAAACCAGTTTTGTTGTGAATAAAGTGATCAAGCTAATGTGTTATTTCATTAATTTGTCTAAGACACTCTCAGAGACTTCCAGTGACAGTACTTTGAAAAAGATTTAAACCTTAGAAGAAACTATAAATCATGAAGATACATGTTGTTGGTATATAATAGAGAGACTAAATGTTGACATCAAGTTTTAATTAAAGTTAAGTTATATGTATTGATTAAGAATTACTTTTGGTTAAATTTTCAGTTGAATAAAAATATTACAAATGAATGTTGTTTTTATCATACACATACAGAATGAAATAAATTATCAGTATGAATAAAATTTCTAAGTTTCAGAGACAATTTACCACTGCTCCCACCAAAAAACAACCCTTTCTTCCAAGGAAACGGTTCATGCTGTTATGAAGATCTGTATCTGATAAACCATAAAGGCGATAACAAATTGAGTTAGCAATGTTCAACTTTTATCTGAAGGTCGCTTAGACTTTCTTTGTATTCACTAAATTCACATATATAACTCACAATTATTTCTTAATGCAGTATATTGATAATTTGTAAGTTAAAAATCAAAAGAACATATTTGGGGATCAAAATGACCTGTGGATACCATAGTATAAAAGGTCTAAAATAATCGAGAGAAGGAATTAATTTTTTTTATGTAAGCTGAATATGATATGTACTTGGCAAGTAGGAGAAATGCACTCCACTAGACTGGAGACTCGGTCAGATGGAATGTATTTGTCTTTCTGAGTTTCACCTGGGCTTTGTATAGCATTTGTAATGCCCTGTAATAGAGTGGAAACCACTTTGGTAATTTGCTGTAGATTGTGAATATCTGTATACAGATTGTTAGTGAGCTCTTACAGAGCAGAATGGAAGTGATTGTGACAAAACTATTGTTTTTTTCCATTGTGAACAAAATCCTGGAGCATGGTTTCATTTTTGGGTTTTATTTTATTTTTATTTTACTTGTTTTTTTTTTTTTTAGTTTTAATTTATTTTGGTTTTTTCACTGCTGTAGTAGCAGAAAGACAGACACTTTCTATCCTATATTTCTTTCTTAGGTGTTTCATTATATGGTGACAAAGGAACTTTAGGTAAGCAAGTGACTTCACGTAAACTCTGCAACTTTATTATTTGGAGATTGTACCCAAACAGGTAGACTGATGAATAGTGTGATGATGGAAAATAATATTTTCTTTGTAAATAGTGAGTTGCCACTGTTATAGTGCATGAGTGCTGTGAAAACTTGCTGAGAACTTAATTGCAAGGCTATGAAACAGAATGACAACCTTATCTGAAATTCTTGAAGGACCTTCTTGTAGCAGCACAATTACTAAAGACAGATAAATAATTTGGAGCAGAAGAAAACATTCTTTTTATAGGAAAGAGTAAAAATATTATTACTCATAGTAAATGACAAGATCATGGTGCATGTATCTTGCATGTAATGATGTTATATGAACCCATGAAGTTCAACAAGGCCAAATGCAAGGTCCTGCATCTGGGTTGGAGCAATCCCAATATGGGCTGGGCAGTGACTGTCTTGAGAGCAGCCCTGAAGAAAAGGACCTGGGAGTACTGGTGGATGAGAAGCTCAACATGAGCCATCAGTGTGCTTTCACAGCCCAGAGGGCCAATCGTATCCTGGGCTGCATCAAGAGAAGTGTGGCCAGCCGGTCAAGGGAGGTGATTTTCCCCCTCTACTCCACTCTCATGAGGCCTCACCTGGAGTACTGAGTCCAGTTCTGGAGCCCCTATTATAGGAAGGATACGGATGTGCTGGAGCGTGTCTGGAGAAGGGCCACGAGGATGATCAGAGGGCTGGAGCACCTCTCCTATGGGGGCAGACTGAGAGAGTCAGAGTTGTTCAGTCTGGAAAAGAGAAGGCTCTGGGGAGACCTTCTTGTGGCCTTCCAATATCTGAAGGGGGCCTACAAGAAAGCTGGGGAGGGACTTTTTAGGCTGTCGGGCAGTGATAGGACTCGAGGGAATGGATTAAAGCTAGAGATAGGTCGATTCAAGTTGGACATTAGGAAGATTTTCTTCCCCATGAGGGTGGTAAGACACTGGAACAGGTTGCCCAGAGAAGTGGTGGAAGTTTTTAAGACCAGGCTGGATGGGGCTCTGAGCAACCTGCTCTAGTGGGAGATGTCCCTGCCCATGGCAGGGGGGTTGGAACTAGATGATCTTCCAACCCTGACAATTCTATGATTCTATGTTTTTGTTATCAGTAGTGATGTTATATTTTTGTTACCATTCTCAATACAGTCAAATAAAGAAGTATATTTTTGCTTGTAGTCTGCTTGACTCCATACAGTAGATAAGCCCACACACAGAGCTGTGCACTCTTTTCTCCCAGGAGTGGGATGGAGGAGAGAATAGGAGGAGCAAAAGATAGAAAATTCATGAGTCAGAGTAAAGACTATTTACTAAGAGAAGGAAAGAGCTAAAAAAAACCAAATCCAGTTCCTCACCATGCACCATAGTGGACCAATACCCAGACAGTCTCTGATCATTAGCTGCTTTGGAAGACAACCCCTGATCCTTTTTTTTTTTTATTTGCTGAGCATGATGCTATATGGTGTAGAATATCCCTTTGGCAGTTTAGGTCAGCTGTCTTGTCTATGTTCCTTCCCCATATCTTGCCTACCCACAGCCTACCTGCTGGGGAGGAGGGAGAAAAGGGAAAAGCTCGATGTTGTGCAGGCACTGTTCAGCAGTAGCTGGCACTGGTGTGTTATTAACGCTGTTTTAGCCACAGATCCAAAACACAGCACCATATGGGTTTCCATGAAGAAAGTTAATGCCATCTCATCTACACTGACTACATGGTTTAAAAAACTAAATATTTAAAAATTGTTGATGGAACTGTCCTATTTGTAGTCACTCTTGTTTTGGATGATAAAGAAAAAAATTCCAAATAATATAAAACTGGCTTTTGGTAATTATAAACAAAGCATCTGAAAACACCATTACAATTGATATGGCTTCAAAAGGTTGAGAAGCAAAGGAGGAAGAAGGCAATGCTTTTGGGTGAAGGTGGAAGGGTGTTGCTTCTGGATAGAGAAATTGAAGTTTATGACATCAGAATCTTAATATAAAAGTTTTCTCTCCCAAAAGGAAAGTCCAGATTTATTTTGGGAAGGTGAGAATTTGTGTATTGTATTCTGAGGGAAATAGAAAGCTCTTCCAGGTGCTGGGAAGGAAAGTGATTCCTGACTTAAAAGAAATAATCATGTCAAGTCCCCTAATGCAGATTGATAAGCAACGTGAGTGATGGTTTAGGAGTACTTTTCCCTAAATACGTCTTTTTTGTAAATTAGTCATACCTTGCTTTCAGGAAGCTGACACTGGTTACCTGTTATTTCCCAAGGAGAAGGGTTGGCTTTTCAGCACCTCCTGAAATAGTGGTGGCTTTTGCATAGCAACTGAAGAAGGGCTTAATTGTGGCAGTGAAAGTCTCCCAAGATACAAGTAGAAACTCCATGACAGTATTTCAAGCCAAAAGAGACTGAAAGGACTAAAAATGCTAATTTATGATGACTGACTGATTTTTCACCAGATACTTTTGAAATTATGCTGTCCCTAATCTAATATATCTTTATCTCTGAAAACAGTATATTCAGCTACAATATCTTTAAACTACTTCAGGTCAAACAGATGTACTTGAATAGTTTTCGGTAGTGGTTTAAGCTCAGTTTGCCCTAAAGAAGTTTCTACAGAATTGTGCTCAGATTGATTTCTGATGGATTTATCATATGAATTGCAATTCAGTTGCCTTTCTCATGTCCTGATTATCTAGATTTTAAAAGAAAGGTGCTGTTTCTGTGATACCAGTTGTGAATGAATTTACTCGTGACTGTTCTGGAATGCATTTGAGCTCGCACTCAATTTGCTGATCTTCCCTCTCTTTTTCTACCTTTACTTTATTTCTTTAAAAGGATAGTCACTTGGAATGAGCAATTTATTTCAGACTATTTAAAAATGACTAATTTCTCCGAGTTATTTTTCACATATAGTTGTAGCTTTTACTTTTTACTACCCTTGTATTTTCATTTAGACATTTTTTTGAACTGTTCAGAAATGTCATTTGTCTTTGTGCTGGTTTAGTTTAATTATTTAAAAGATAAATTTTAATCCAAGTGCTAGAAACCTCCCAAGGTTGCATTTTCATCTAATAGCATGTTATGTGTTAATGGGGTAGTGGCAGAGAATCAGTTTTCAGTTTCATTTAAATATTCTATTCTTGTTTGCACCCTGTTGCTCCTTTTAAGATAGCCATAATTTAAATAATTGATTTGCTGAAAAAAATCTATCAATGTAAAGCTTAACAGTCTATTCCAAAAAGGTCAGATACAAATTACTGTAATTTTACATAAAATGAAATAAGAAAGCCTGCCCCTTTCACTCCCAGGGAAAAATGTTAGGATAATCAGAATTCTCATGAGGCTTTTTCAATCAGTAAATGTTTCAGTGAATGAATGTAGCACCAAAATTGAAAAGCATTGTTCTCACTCCTGCAATTATACTAATAATGTCCCCTTGATCTGATTGAGAGGGGTCAGGTGGAAGAAAGGATGATCAGTACAAGCGAGGGAGAAAGAGAAGGAATGGTTTATCTAGGTTACCCCTAAGAAAGGTTGGGTTTTCTGTTGTCAACAATACTAGCGACTTTTTGAAATTTTTAAAAAGAGCCACTATATTACAGCTACTTTGTGCTTTCTTTTAGTTCCATTCTCTTATTTGCATTGGTGGCTTCGCTTTTTCAAAATATTTTTGTATAGTTTGACAGGCAGCATCTGCCTAGTTCTGGTGCTTGAAACAAACAGCAGATAATATTTTTTGTAAATTTTATTTTAATCCTTCACACCAGTCAAGTCCAACTATACATCACAAGGCAGTGCTATCTGAAGATAGCAGAGGAAGCTCTGAGGCAGTGATTTCAGTATCAGAAGTAGCCTAGTCATGCTACTATGGTATTCTTCCTGGGTTCCTTTGCCTGCTAAGTAGTTTAGTATGTTACTCAGGTAAAGTTCTGTGCCAATATAACTACACTGCGTTCAGCATGTAAAGTGATTTCAGCATCTCTGTGCAGTGCAAGATTATTGAAATGAACAGTTTCTGTGCTGATCCTGTAAGTGAGGGTAGCCTCTATCAACTCACTGATATTTTAAAGCTTGATCTCTGGCAAACTTCTTACCTGGTCTAGAAATGATAGAATCATCTAGGTTGGAAAAGACCTTTAATATCAAGTCCAACCATTAACCCTACTCTATCAAGTCCACCACTAAGCCATATCCCCAAGTACCACATCTATATGGCTTTTAAACACATCCAGGGATGGTGACTGAGCCACTTCCCTGGGCAACCTGTTCCAATGCCTGACAACCCTCAGGGAAATTTTTTTTTTTGTAATGTCCTGTTTAAACCTCCCCTGGTGCAGCTTGAGGCCATTGCCTCTTGTTCTATCGCTAGTTAATTGTGAGAAGAGACCAGCGTCTACTCCTCTGCAACCTCCTTTCAGGTATCTGTAGAGAGCAGTAAGGTCTCTCCTCAGCTGCTTTTTCCTCAGACTAAATAACCTCAGTTCCATCACCTGCTCCTTATAAGACTTATTTTCAAGGCTCTTCACCAGCTTAATTGGTCTTCTGTGGACAGTCTCCAGCACCTTTCTACCTACCAGATAGGAAGTTGTATTTGGTCATCCTTCATTTTGGTTCTTTCAGGGGACCTGGAATTTATCTGTATCCTGCAGGCCTCCAGCACAAGAATCTTACTTGTAGCCTTCCCACTATTCCTTCTTCCTGGCTGCCATCTCCTCTGCTTTTACTCTCTCTAGAAGTCTGAACAGAAGTCTGAGTAATTAATGCACAGGTCTATTTGTTTTCCAAATAAGCATTGGTAGACAGAGATAGCTACTAGATAGACCTAAAAGAAGATGCCGTATGTGGTTTTGGGATAACCTAAATATCTAAATAAAGAGACCGTCTCTTTGTCCAACTTGTTCTGCCTACTTGCCTTTGAGTTCTGTTTTTCAAGTCAAACTTTTTGATTGTCCTACATGTTGCATACCAGCACCTGTGACACAAGCATGCAAAAGAGGGTGAAAATATTTTGTGGACAGTTTCTTTTCGAACTATAGTTTGCATAGCATATGCACTTAAATCGAAGTCCTCTGTAAGGTGGAAAAAATCCTATCAATAATTTGTATGTTGCAAAATAGTTTGCTCAGATACTCTATAGTTGATAATTCATACACTATCTTATGGAAATATTACAAACTTTTTTTCCCCACTCTTCAAAATACATGATTTTTTATCCCTTTCTCTTGCTGGAGCCTTTTTTAAAGGGCCAATGTCATAGAATCATAGAGTATCTCATAAAGGACCAGTAAGGATTATCAAGTCCAACTCCCCACTTCTCACAGGACTACCTAAAACTAAATCATATGACTAAAAGCATTGTCCAGATGCTACTCGAACTGGACAGGCTTGGTGCCATGACCGCTTGTTCCAGTGACTGACTGACCACTCAGTGAAGAACCTTTTCCTAATGTCCAATCTGAACTTCCCCTGCTGCAGCTTCCTTCCATTTCCTCATGTTCTGTCAATCCTACTGTGATGGAATTTGATCCTAAACAAAGTGTTGATGATTTTTCCCTACACCATGGCTATATCATTTGGTTTCAGTAATTATCTTCAATACAACATCTTATGTTCTAAAAACCATGTCTTAATTGAAATTCCTTTGATCTCAAATGAACCTCTGGAAGTTAGCTGGAATATCTGATAAGTCATATGCCTTCTAATAATTTTGTAAGGGCTTTTTTTCTGGTCTGATTGTTTCCTTTGCTTGCTTATTTTCATTTCAATTTTGCTCTTTAGCTTTTTCTTCTCGCTTTACAGAGATGCAGATCTGAAAGAGAAATCAGAAGAAAGTTGCTGATTAAACAGCTCTAATGTAGTTCATTGACTGTACAGATCCTTATGGGTCCATTGATGAAACTTCTGATTTACACATAATTTCTATTAAACATTAAAAGCTTTCAGTAGTCTATTCAGCTAACTATTTCTGGTCATTTTCAATAGCATAAGTTTTTCACTCTTTTTGTTACCCCTGTTCCATTGTACTGTTATATTTCCTCTGTACTGATTAGTTAAAGCACTCTTTTTTCCTCTTTATTCCCCTTTTCATTATTTCTGGATAGCTAACATCTCTGCTTAAAAACCTCAGAATTAGAGTGTCTGACAGTATCTATTATTAGTGATCCACTGATGTCATGAAATATTATGGAAACCAGTGAGGCAATACTTACACTAGCTGTACCTCATTAAACTTCAACATGGACTTTCCATTCACTTCTGTATTTGTGAAATCACATCAATGTCAATAGCAGCAAAATGTGAAAGATGAAAAATGGGTTTGGTTAATTTTCAGACTGAGGAAAAAAAACTGTAATTCCTAAACCAAAACACCATTATATTAAATATACTGTCAAAAGTACTTTCCTTTTTGAGCTATGCATTTTTAGAAAGAATTTAACTTTTGACCTAGAGACATGGGGTGAAGAATTGAAATTGGTAATGTGGTATCTATGCCTCATTTAATTAAACAAATGTCCACATTGCTGGCTTCCAAGGGCATACATGTATTTGCAAGTAATTTTGCCTGAAGGGATTTTTGTTTGTGTGTCTTTTCCTTACAGTACCATTGTTCGGAGTTCAGTTCAGCAGCAGGCTTGTTTTTGTACCCTCTTCACACACACACACACCACCCCCCCCCCCCCCCCCCATTTGTACTTAGCTCTTGGAAAAAATTATAAGTTTATTTTGTTGATACCCATTTAATTTCTTATTGCAGAAACCAAACATTTCTGCAGTTTGTGAGTGAACGTAAAAACATCCTACGAATGGATAGTGAAATGAGCACCACCCCCGCACGTCCCCCTCCCCTGAATTAAAGTGACACTTAAAGGGTGTTAAAATGAAGTACATGAGTCTTCTTTCTTAATAGAACAATTCTGTGAGGTGTGTGGCTTAATTCCAGTAAATGAATTCTCAAGAATAGTTTTCTCTCATAATAATTACCTTTGGACAAACTGGGTTTTGTAAAAGATATTGAAACAATTGTTTCTTAACCACTTTCTGAGGATGACTTTCTGACTCCCTACTCCCATAAAATATTATTGTTTTTCTTAAATTTTCACACCAAGAGAAAGGTAAAACATTATTTATTTTTAAGAAGCCTTAACTAAAACTGATATTTGAAAGGATTTCATGTTGAACAGGACAGACCAACTAGCCGTTCTCACCAGTGACAATTCAGAATAAAATTGAAACAGACACTCACCCCCCTGCCCCAATGAGCAGAGTTGAATACATTATAAGCTTCCTTATTTCAGCTGGAGCAGAGCTATTTTCTCTCGTAAGGAATACAGCAGCAATAAGTTATATTACAAAGCAATCAAGAAACTTCTGGGAAGCAAACATATGGGATTGATCCAAAACCAAATCTGTGCTCTCAACCAATTTGCATTTGATGAATTCTGAATCATGTAATCAATCCTTACTGATATTATAAATGTATCCCTACAATCTCTGAAATGTTTATCTTCTCTTCCAATTCTTTTTCAGGAAGGAGATAAGGGTGTTACAGAAATTTCCAAGATGGAAGAGAAGGGCAGAGAAAAAAAAAATATTTGAAACTCAGGAATGTGCTAAAATTACCCATAGATAAAATCTGGCAAACTCTACAAAATTCAGTAAAGTTTCATGAATACTTGGGTATTAAGTTATGCATCATCAATAGGTTCCACGGGGTCTTGTTTGTTTTATTGTTATCATTGTACTGTTAAGAAAGACTGAGCTCCGAGGAAATGGAAAGGTTTAAATATGCACTTTTTGCAATGTAAAAAAAATGTGTTGCCAGATAATTAATGTCACAGTATGTGATGCACTGCAGCTATGTGTGTTGCAGGGGTTATGATTTTCCTCAGAAATATGAAGTGTGCTGCTTCTCCAAGAAAGAGCTATAAAAGCTTCCCACAGTGCAATTGCAGGTGAACTGCCAGGTAGAATTCTACCTGCTATAAAAGTCAAAGTGTTTTTGTTTAGTTTCTTGGTTTTGTTGTTTTGTTGGTTTTTTGTCCAAGAATGCTTCTTAGGGTGTTGGTCTCTAGACACAGCAGAGCAGCTCCTAGGCAGGTTAAACAGGTTTATGCAATGTGACAGAATTATATAGGAGTGCAGAATCATAGGATGGGACATTTATTCATTTGTAACAAGTAACACCCATTTTATTTTATGTTACATTCAGGATAAAAAGATTCTGCATCTGGTTCTTTACATTCCTAATTTTTGAGTATTTGAAGATTCTACTTTTATTTATGTATAAGTGAGGGATAGCATATAGCATGCAGTGTCGTGTTCGTAATTAACTGTAAAATGTCCTTTTGCTGCTTCTGACCATTTGAAATCTGAAAAAAAAAATCAAACTATTCCAGAATCCTCTGCTCTTGTCAGTTGAATGGAACACAAATCCTGTGAACTCACTTCTGTTTCTAAATACAAAAGAGCACTTTCAGTGAAAGTGAGTATTACTTTTGTCCTCTAACAATATTGGGTGTTTAGGATTCTGAGCTCTTTGCTTTTTGTGATTCAGCGGGACTTGCAAAATCATGATGGATGGCTGAAGCACTGTCCACTCTTTCCTCCATATGTCTTCTTGATTACACTGAGGTTCAGTTAGCACAGTGAAGGTCTAGATATATAATACACTAGTATACAGCTGAACATATAGCTGTGATGATGAATAGTGGGATTTAACTTCCCTTAATAAGACAAATGAGTGAAATCTTCCTGGCTTGTACCTATTAATTGACACTTATTGATCTGGTAGAAAACACTGCATTTCATGTGGTCTTTTCAACAGCAGCCTGATTTGTCTTATTGTTCAGTAAAGTGATACAGTCAACAATGCAGAAGAATGACTGGCCAGGAATGAACTGTAAGTCACCTGCACAGGCAATGCAAATATTAATATATGGATAAAATGGTATCCAGGTACTGTGGGAACTGTACTCTTCAGTTTAATCAAAAAAGGTGAATAGTAATCTCTTCTGCTTAGATTGTATTTATTATTTTGTTAATCACAATGGTACAAGCTCATGAAAGCACTGTTGATGGTAACAATATGAGGCAAGCCCTCACCACTGGTTTGTTTGGTTTTTTTAACAGCTCAATTTTACATAAGAAATTAAATTTATAGTTTACTGTTGTTTTCTCTTAATCTACTATGGTAAAACTCAGGAGCTTCATTCATGGCCCAGACTAAACAGCTGCAATTCAGTACATTGGATTGGCTGTGCAGGAGTCAATGAGTTCTTATCTGCAAGCTGTAGACTTGTCAGATGAACAGCCCTTAAATTATTTTTCATGACTGCTGCTTGTGAGTATCTACTAATCCTTCGCCTCATCTTTCAGGTAGAGAGGTCAGCACCTCTTGTCTGGTTTGGTCTTGTCTTATCTGCTTTTCCATGAGTAAAAGTAAAAACAAAATAAACAGTGTGGGAGGGGTATCCCTTTGAGTGGAAAAAGAACAAGATTCCTTTCCTTCTCAGCTCCTATAAGCCCAAAAGCTCTCATCATGCTTTGAAAGCTCTCATGTTTTGAAAAGTGCAGTTGCACTGGTAGATCAGGTAAAATTGTTGAGTTAAATAAAATTTTTTGAACCAATGAGTCTACTCCTGTGTAACTGGGGTATTAGCATTAGCTGCTCAACTGCTGCATCTTCATTGCCATCCTCCTCCTTCTTTTTCCTGCAGTGAAACTTGTGCTCTTTTGTGCACAGTTGTTTGGTTTCCACAGAGGCAATGGAGCATGACTCTTACTTAAATTAGGCTTGATGGTTAGGGAGCTGTTCTGAACGGCATGAAGCTTCTCAAGTGAAAAAAAGATTTGAAACAGAACTGCTCACCTCTGGGATAAATGTTCTGACAAGTAGGTCCAGTGCTGCATGTTTTCATGAGTTACATTTGGATGAAGAAAAAAATGAAAAGTTTGCTAAGAAAAATATAAAGCTCAAAGGATTTTACAAAGTAGGCAAGTCAGCCCACCTCTGTGCAAATAATAAATAATTAAGTGGTTTAAAAAACAAACAACCAACACTAAAATGATTTTCTTTTTCCTATACAAACTTCACTGTATAACTGCTTGAGTGAGGTGGAAATTTTTTTTTGTTGTTATGAATGATCAAAAAATTTATTATCACTCTAATGTCTGGCATACCTCAGCATTATTTCCTAGTATTTTCATCAGAGATTACAATGTCAGACTGAAATTGAAATGCATGGAAATCTCTAGGTTGGAAAGTGAAAAGAAAAACACCTTCTGTTTTGTTTTGTTTTTCTGATCTTTTTTCCTGAAAGTAAGTAAATTTACAGGTTTTTTTTTTTTCAAATGGGTAGAATACTTTCAGTAGTCTACTAGACCTATGAAATGTAACACTTCCCAGGAGCTTTTCAAAACCATAGCTGGCTAAACCCAAAAGTGGAAAGTTACCTGAGTAAGGATCACAGGCTGGTGACTCAGAATTATTTTATATCACTGTTGAGTCCGTGATATAAGACAATTTTCTTCTCATTTTTATTTCCTTCTCTGTGTTAGGGGTCTAGCTCTAGTCTCACTGGAGTGTGAGATGCTCTCCACTTAGAAAGATGCTACAGTTGTGCTGTTTGCATTTGTACCCTCCTGAAACACTCTGCTAGAGGCTTCTATCAAAGATTGCATCACTCCTAGGTGTATCTCTTTATATATTTCTAACCGCACAATATAATAATCTGTGAAGTTTTTATCAAGTTTCTTTCTAATGGAGACTATGCAAAAGCACTAAGAACTGTGCAACTTCTGGAACCTGAACCTTCAATAGCAGGTGAAGATTTGTGTTAAGCAAGATACATTAATTAATTCAAATACATACACTGAGTCATTACCATATTGTAAATGTGGATGTATAATTACAATACCTTTCAAATAAATTTGGCTTAATTATGATTTCAGATCAAAATTACAGCAACAGTATTGTTTCTTTAAAAGCTTTGTTTACTAAAATGATGTACATTTTGTAAATTGAATTGCAGATGACATAGGTTTCATAAAAATCATTTTAATAGTTACTTTCAGACCACTTCTTAGTATGAAGAATTCTGATACTGGTTTTACAATGACAATAGAGATTTGCCCTGACATGAAGCTGAATTCATTTGAAGATAGGAAGGCTTTTTGAGATTTTTGTAAGTACGCTGTAATTGGAAAATCTTATATTTTTCTAATACTTTTAGTGAAGGTTAACATTAATTCTATGTGAAAAGCCACATTTCAGCCAAAGCTTGAGAGGATTTTTTTTTCATTTCCAGGTCTGTATTTTTAAAAACTAAAATACAAAAGATTTGACAACAAAACTACAGCAACGAAAGTGAATCATTTTATTTAAACTCTTTGAAGAGTTTGGTAAATTTTATATTGGAAATATATTTTCTCTAAAGAATACTAAAGTCAGAGTGAATTTATAAATGCTTGTGAAAGTTAGTGTTTGTTAGTATTAGATTCTGACACTCTCATACAAAATCTTATCCAAACAAAATTTAAATAACTGCTTAAGGCAGACTTCTATGGATTTAAATGGTTTTGGGTTTGTTTTTTGACTGCAGCTGGGTTTTTGGGGTTGTTTTTTTTTTTTGTTTGTTTGTTTTTTATCTATTGTATGTAAGTGCATACCTTATTTTCTGCAAAAGACATCTGTTCATTAAACTACTTAAGTAAGACCCAGTTTCATCTGTGGGAGAAGGGATGGGTGGGTGTGATCTTGGGGATGTATGGAAAGCAAATTTGTTGAATTGATTTCTTCTGAAGTCCTTCAAAAGCTTTTCTAATTTGTATGTGAGGATCTGTTTACAAAATAAAGTCATCTCAGCACTCTCCCTTATATGCTTCAGCTCAGTGGTAACACACTAGAGGATAGGATGAGAAGTGCAGATCCATGGCATGGGGGTAGGAGGGTTGTGTTCATTCCTTCTCTGAGACTGAGTGAGAATTTGAATTGCAATGTGCAAATCTCACCCGCTGAATTTGGGATCTGTGGAGTCTCTCTAAGCTATTACAATTTATAGATATGTGATTTTATTTTCATTAGATTGCCTTGAAACCCACATACAAATGTGTATGTGACGGTCTCATAGTACATAATTGATTTATGACAACAGGCTGAGTACATTTTTGTTCTGACAAGTAGGTTGTGGAATCATATAAATTGCTACCAAAAAATGGGTATCAGCAGAGTTGGCATAAGAGAAACCACTCTAAATGGATAAATATGATCCTGATAGTTTTGCATGTGCTAAATTCATGAAGAGTGGAATGGACAGTAACTCCCTTTTTCTGTTGATGTGAATGAAGTAAACTTGCATTAATTACTTAATGATGTATTGTTATAGGGTGCTAAAACAAAGGAATGTGTTTGAGTGGTTTCTTTTATGGTAAGGAACATTTATGCTCTGTCAAAATGTTGTCTCTACAATTGCTGCAGTGCAGCTATGTTTCCTTTATGGATCTCCAGAAAACCAAAGATGGAATAAAGGACATTGCATTAGTTTGCTTAACTGCCAGCTAATTGCTTCCTAGGGGTGATTAGACATAGCAAATGAGTCTATAGCATCTGTTGAAGCTGGCCCAAAATTAGTGAAAGACCAGATTTTCATACACTCCGTGTTGTATGCTTCAGGTGTGACGTCAATGAATGGTAAAATTGGATCAGATTTTGTGCAGACCAGTACATGTGTGCAGCAGCTTAGACAGGTTCACAGTGTTTCAGAGTGACTCAGCCAAACTGGCTGGATGGCAGCCAGGTGCCCAGCTATTGCACCTTGAATGCACCTCCTGTATTTGCATATGGCCAAGCAAGAATATGAGTGAACCAAAGCCAGGGGAAGCCATGGTCTCTTCTCTGCCTTGAGACAGTAACAGTTTAGTGGAGAACCTGTGAAGCATTGCTCCAGAGGGTATCTTTTCATTCTGGTGGTGCTACATGCTTTGGCAGGCAGTGAGGAAAGCTCTTCAATCTGGTAGCCAGATCGCTCATAATCTGTGGGTGACTAAGGAGTTTAAGCTGTTGTCAAGTTTGTAACTTTTCCATTACTAAATTGACTCCGGAGATGCCTTAAAGGTCTATCAGTGAAGGTAGGGAAAAAAAAAAATCTTTAAAACCATTGAAAGACATGATGAAAACATTTTGAGGCAAAATACAGTTAAATCAAGCAGTCTGTTGTTCTGAAAAGAACTACACGAAATCTAAAGGAGAGGTGAAATACTTTTAAAAATACCTTTTGGAGAAAATGTGGGGTGGGGTTTCATTGATATTTTTGTTTGTTTCCTGTTTCTGTTTTAAAATGGACTCATCTTCTTTGCTCAGTGATAGAATTTTACATTCTTTTTTTTTTTTTTTTTATAGCATAGCATCAATAACTCAGTACTTTTAAAAGGGAAAAAATAGTCTAAACAAATCCCACTGTAAATGTCAGTCTTTCTTGATGCTTTTTTTCCCCTTTATTTTTTTTCCCCTAGGATCATAAGAAACAATTAATGGCTACATTGTCTTCTAGCTGTTCACAGGGAAAAAACAGTGCATGCACTGACAAGTCCCTAGTCATCTGTGATAGATGGTTTGAATTTTGGAGTAGATAGAACTGATGCAACACTGAATTTTTGCACAAGAAGTTGAGAAAGAGGGGTTTGTAAAAGATTCTAATATCTCCAACTGTAAACAAGAAAACAGATCATGTACCCAGCCTTCCAGGTAATAGTCTGAAGAAACATTCTGCCTGGGTACAGTAGGTGAGGCAGTCTGGGGTTTTAATGACTTAGGTTGCATTGAATTTTGGATATCTGGACCAAAACTCTCATTGTTGAGTTGAATTTGCATGTTTTCAGTCAAGAACAATAGAAAAGAAGTATTGCATAATTTGAATAATTTTTTATTGACAAAAAAAAAGGCAGTATTTAGAATATTCCTCCTAATAATTTCAAGAAACCAGTTACACAGTCTTTTAGAAGTGTCAAATTAATACTTAGTGAATGACAATGTGAGCAGATTACTCTTTGTGGGTGTTAACCTGATGAATGCTACACCAGGCTAATTAATCCATAGGCACTCTAAATGTCTGTGGAAGCAAAGTTAATTAACCAATTTGAATTGATAGGTTTGACACCAAAAGATTGGAATCATACTGGCATCATCAGTGGAGCAGCTGATATACTGTAAAATATTATCATTTTACATCTCTGTAAATGGGTATCTTCTTGTAAGGAGAAAAATGAGAAAATATTTCTTAATCATTTGTCCTTCCATTAGTAACAGGGACAGTTTATGTTAGTATAGAACATATATGAAACTATGGTCTAGATTACTGCACTTATAGTAACACAGATAATACTTTGCATTAGCTCTGTAGAATATACAATGGAATCTACACCAGAGATTATGAATATGAATATTTATCAATGACATTGGTAGAGGACAATATGAATATCTGAGGAAGACTTATAATTACTAGTATTATTTTGACTGTATTTGGAGCTTAAATGTTTTCCAATGAATTTTTGAACCCTAGGCCTTCAACGATTAACTTTATGTATTGATTCAATTTATGATGTCCTAACTGCCCTTCATCACTTTCCCCTGTATAGATTTCTTCATTACATTTCATAATTGTAACATGAGTTTGTTGTTTGTTTGTTTGTTTTTTAAAAAAGAAACAACTGGGGGGGTGGGGGGGGGGGGGGGGGAGGAACCTACACAAAATAAGCCACAAACCAAAAAAATAAAAATACACACACACAAAAAAAACAAACCAAAACCCAACAAAACCACAGCTGAAAAAACACACCAAAAAAAACCCCTTTAAACCAGGATTTTGAAGCATGGAGTGCAAATTATGAAAGACTGCTGTGAGCACATAATGTACTTATGCAGATTAAACCAGTTCTCAGAGGGTTGCTTGAAAGTTAAAAGACATGTAGAGATAAAATTTAAAGGCTCCATAGTCCGTTTCGAATCAAATTTGAATTGCTTTCAAACTTTTAAACCCCCTCTTTTGTTTCACTTTCTAGAAGTCTAGTTATTTTGTAAGCTATCTGAATTGCATTTTTTTTTCTTCAAGATATAGTACATTAGGAATTAGACTTTTTAAGGTGAAATGGCCTTTGGATTTGCATTGCCTGAGAAGATGAATGACCTTTGCCACTTGCTTTCATCAAATCATTCTAACCAGAGTATGGTTGGGTATTCAACCTATTCCTCCTTCAGATCTCTCTCTCACTTTCCATACTAATCTAATAACATGGCAGGAAGCCTATGCTGCAGTAAAATATTAAAATCAAGTATTACTGTTTCTGTAGCAAAAAGGAAGGTACAACATTTTGCCCTTGACTGCTCAAAGTAGATACAAATTTTGAACAGGTCAGTTTTTGAGACTTGATTTTATACAAATGGTTATTGTAAACTTAGGAGAAAAACAGCAGCAATCTACATAACTTTTATTCTGAAGTGCTGGGTTTTCTTTGTAGGATTTTTTTTTTTTTTTTAGTAGAAGTAGTAACAGTAGTACACAGTGTTTTGCAACTGTTAAAATACAGTACCTGAGTGACTTAAAGGATGTACAGAACAAAGTCCTATCATAGAAAATTGGTTTTGTTACTAATTGCATATATGAAGGTTGAAATCCTTCATATTTTATTTTATTCATATTTGGAAATGGATAATCATGTCATTTTTGTCATATTTTACCTTTTACAATGCTCTTTTTCCATTATGTCTCTCCTACAAGAGTGTTTTCTGGTCCAGGGGTAAGAAACTTTCTCAAGACATTTAAAAAAAATCATTCTACTTAAAAACAAAGTGAGGAACTGTCACAGTGCTTCTGTATAACTAGACAGATATTTTAGCAGTAAGGAAGTTGTCAGTCTAACTGCTAAAAGAATTTAAGAAAATAATGAATAAGTAGAAGCTTGTTTTATTTTTTTGCAACTGGGGATGTGATAGGAAGATTGGAACTTGTGATGATGACAGACACATTTCTCTATCTCAATAGAGCCTTCATGTATAAATGTCATAGGAAGGTTTACCCACTTATCCATGTATTACATTCACTGGGAGATGGGATCTCACGTGTCTGACAGATCTTTTATTTTATTCTCCCAGTGACAGTTTATGTAGCTGACAAGAGTCACCTTTCTTTAAATCTATAGGAAAAAATATGGTTGTGGTGAATCTCTACATAGAAGTACTCTATGCAGGTGAAGAATTGGACTAAAATCTGGACAATGTGATTGTTTAAGATTTCCAAAGATTAGTTTTTGAAATTGGGTAATGTTTTTTTAGGGAAATTATTCATACTATTATAAACAAAATGACAAAAGAAAGGTTTATATTTTAAAACAAAAATGCACTTATAGATATATTAACGTATTTGGAATGTCAAATCAGAAGAAAATTTCAGCTTGAAATAATTTCCATTCTCATCTAGATAATGTTGCAAGGAGGGGGGAAAAAACCAAAACCACGGAAAACAACTTTCTGATATTGAATTTATTTTAGGGTCTTTTACTTTTCCTTTCGTAATAAATAATGACATAGTCAGATGGTGTTAAATTCACTGTGATACAATTCTATGCAATCTGAGTTTTTAATGCTTTTTTAGAACTAGGTTTAAAAATGTCAAATAAATCTCATTGATTTTTTAAAGACTAGAATTTCCTATTATCCATATCTTGAATTTCCTATTGCAATAAATTAATTTCAGTTATTTAGTTTTGTTTTTCTGTGTCAAAAGGACATTTTCCCTAATCACATACACTTTATTGTTACCTTTATAATGCTCAATATTATTATACAATAAATGGATTAAATGTGTCTATCAGAGGGTCTTTTCCAACCTAAATGATTCTGTGATAAAAATTGCACACCTACCTGGGAGACCAATGTACTCATATATTCCAGCTTCTCCACATGGACAAGTAAAGCAAAGGTTGCAAGTTTGGATGCACAGAAGTAAAATATCAGAAATCAGAGGAACATTGTAGTGATGTAATGAGATGGAGCCTTTACATCTTGTAAGAGGTTTCCTTTTGCATTTACACTAAGGTACTATCAAGAAAATAGACACAAGGGCTATAGGATGATGATTAGCAGTTTAATGCATGTCATATTTCTTACCTATCATGCCATATGCAGCATAAGGACATTGTTTCAGCTCTAGAGGACAAGATGTATTGTGCAGAGCTTCCACTTCTATTTCACAAGTTAGTTCTGAAAAGAAAGAATAATATTAAAAAAAAAAAAAACTAATAAAGAAAAGAAGAAAAGATATTCCTTATTATTAAAGCCAAATGTAAACATTTGACTTCAAATGTTTACCTTGACTTGAGTCATGCTGACTCTGCTTACAATTTTTGGGGTAATGCTGAGGTCACCTTGCTGGAAAAACTCTCAGGCTGGTGCCAGTTTAGGCTTACTGGTGGGTACAATCATCTACAATGCACTGTCATTATTAATTTTTTTGTGCAGGGGTTTTGCTTTTTTTTTTTTTTTTGTTTTTGTTTTGGTGTGTGTTTGTTTTGTTTTGTTTTCTTGAGTTGCTCATTGCCTTTTTACTTTTGTGGATGAAACACATAGCAAAGGTTTCAGGCAGCTGAAAAAGTTGTGCAGATTAATAGATATTAATATGAAAAAATGAGTTTACTGCACTGAAAATCTAACCAGGAAAGATGAAAAAAGGAGCTACAGAATTTTAATTCTAAATCTTTATCTTCCAGAAATAAGGAAGGAAGTCAGTTCTTAATCTATGGCATTTTTTTGTCCAATTCTTTTAATTATTTGTAAAAGCTTGTTTGGTTGATTTTTTTACTCATTCCTTATACTCTCATTTCTGAGCTGAATGTTATTTTCATATTACTCAGTTTTGGTGAGTTGTCTTACACCTTTCTTAATTGTCTTAATCTCTTTCAGATTAATATAGATTGCACATATATGAGTGACTTTTTAATGCAAGACCTTATCTATTTTTTTTTCATGGAACTGCAATAAATTGCTTTGGCGAAAAGAGGAGTCACTGAAGTGATGATTTTCTTGGCTTCAACTCTATGCACCATCTGCATTAACCCACTGTAAGATGTGTTTAGTTCTGCTAGGTAGAATTGGAGCATATCTCCTGCCTCAGAAGACATGCTGAAAGCATGTATAATTTGTATTTCGCTATGCTTCACTTTAGAGCATATATTATGCTTTTGTTAAACTATGATGTTATTTCCTCTTCAAGAAGGGAGGAAAAAAAAAGGGGGGGGGGGGGGGGTATTGCCCGTAGTGTATTCCTTAGCTGTGAAGCTCTACTGAAAGACTCTGTGGGGTATGCATGTGTCAATGCATTTTATACAGCTGTACTTGCTCTTCTTGAAAGGAATGTGAGTTTCTGTATTTGAAGGGTATAATTCAATACCCTTTTTATAACAGATGCGAAGTTACCTTGTGTTTGTTTACTGTATTCTTAATGCTTTAATGTGGGTTGTGAGAAATTTAGAGTTGATAAAAGCCTTGGAGATCTCTACTTTATCTAAAATTATCACTGGAGGAAAAATAGTATTATACACAAAACAAACAGTAAACCAGTTGTGTCTAGAGTCATATTCACAACTCAGTGGATCTGATAGCTCTTCTGAAATTGGTAGAATAAGAATTTATATTAGCTGAGAATCTGACTTCTCTGTCCTTGATTTCATTTGGTTTTGACTGTATTTTGAGTGTATTTTTTCTATTTATATACAAATGCTTTCATGGATGAGAGTGGAGGTGAATCTAAGGGGGGGGGTGGGGGGTGGTATTTATTTATTTACTTATTTATTTATATCTATATATAGATATATCTGTATGTGTGTGGGGTTTTTTTTTCCCCCAAATATTTATGCATGAAAATGTGTTTGGCTGTATGAGAAGGCAAAATGAAGGGCACTATTTTACTAATCCTTTGACTATGGAAAAATAAGTCTGTGCAAAGAGCACTAAGATATTTTAAATGCAGCTTGTCTTGCAGTTTTCTTAATAATATGTTAACACTGTTGCATTCAAGGGAGACACAGTCGTGCTTCCATAAGAGTTGAGATAATGATCAATCATGCTGAAATGCATTACCTGAACAAAGTTCGTATGGGGTAACCAGAATCTGTGCTATACCACAGATCTATCAATGGAGTTGGAAAAAGGATTTTGTTTATACTGAACCATGTAGGCAAAGTACATTAATGCTATCACAGGTATACTTTTCATTACAGTAAACTCTTTATTTACCTTTCTTCTGGCCCATCTTCTAAAATACCTAGTTGAGTGTGAGCCAGGCATTACGTAGTATCATTCAAAACTCAAAAAATCATCTAGAGATTCAGTCAGTGATCACTGGCTGTATATTTCTTGATACGGGAATTTCAAGGATTTCCCCTTGAACATTTCTGTAGTCTTCAAAGTCTTCAGGAGGATTTCTAGTTACCTAAAAGTTCTGTCCAATTATAATTCCATTGATTTCAGCATTTCAATCAATATAAAGATGTATTTGATCTCATGGTAGATATCGACCTTGACTTCACTTAATCACTGTGTAACTTTCAGCACAACGAATCATAACATTTGAGAAGGATTTTGCCTCTGTAGAGCTTTGAGAAAATTTATGAGCATTTTTGGTTAGAGGAATGAAAAAAGTCTGTTTCTACTGCTTAGATCTGACCTTGGAAGATCTGAAAGAGGAAAAAGTGAATAGTTATTTGTGGAAGAAATACTGCAGAATATTTTTAGTTTTCATTCACACTTTAACTGTAAACCATCAAGGAAAATTTTGAATCTCAGAAACATTATCATACTACAATGATGAGATTCAGGTAGTCTGTATTTATAGGTCAAGGAGATGAGAGACTATCCACAGCACAAAATTGTCTGTTTGGCAATTGTCCAAGAAGTGAAAATCCACTTCTCTTTAGAATTAGTAAGAGAACTGTAACCTCATTTCATTTATTGCATTCTGTGCATCTTCACTCTTTCTCTCTGATCAAACAGAGGTCAACTCTTTGATTGGAGGTAAGAATAGCTAGTGAGAAGCATGTTATCCACCTTTGCGCATGCAATTGAAAAGCAGTTTTCTGAAATGTCACTTTCCTGAAAAGAGTTCTTTTTGTCATTATTTTTTCTCGAAATAATGGATTAATAAACAGAATTTTTTTATTTTATTTTTTTAGGTTTGGGGATAAAGCTAGCATTGTTCAACCTACAGCAACTGTGACCAACCATGGCTTTTGACACTGAAAAAATACTTTGCAAAGGAAGAATATGAAGAAAAAGAAGATAGTAAAGCCACGGTAGATGAGTAAACATTTACCTAATTCTCTGTACAGGTTGATGATTAATAGTTTGTTTACTTGTGATTCCTTGCAATGAATATTAGAAAAGTATTAACACCTTTTGATAAAGAATTTTCAGAGTATATGACAATATAATTTTTTTCCCTTTACAGTAAATATTGTCAAAGCTCTCACAGAAACATTTACTTCCCAGCACTAAGCTTGTAATTTGAAATTTCTGACTGCTTTTAGGTATTGCTTTATAATGTACTGCATCTGACTTTTAGAATATTATCCATTCTGAGTCAACAGCAACATAACATGCTGGATGAAATTCCAGTAGTTGTGTATGATGACAGTAGCAATTGGTGGTGTAGATTTGTAGAAGACAGAAACCTAACCCCTGTTATGCTATGTACTATAAAAAAAAAACCAAACAGAACAAAAACGACCCCAGGTTCTGCCAAAGCAAGTTCATCTGGAGGGATGATGGTAAAATTGTGTGTGTGTGCGTGTCCATGTGCGATAGAAAGAGGAGGAAACTGGGCAGTGACAAATTAATTTCCTCTGAGAAGGAAAAGGGCTTATAGATTAAAAACTGACAGCAAATACAGAATGTTTTGACTCAGTTGCTTGATACTCTTTCTTTATTTTTCTCATGAACCAGTTAGGGGAAATATAGTCTAGAAAAACATGTTACAAAGTATATTCACAACCAATTGAAAAACTGTACCAGCAGAGAAGTAATGATTGATTTGCTGTCAAAATGAAGACTGGCAGTATATAACAACCCATGATTCTGCAGGAGTCTGGTCTGACTTTTTTTTATTATTTTTTTATTTATTTTCTTTTAATTGTTGATATGTTCATGGATTATATGTTTTCTGGATGAATAGCAGTCTGCCTAAATTGCTGACACAGGTGAAGAAGGTCAGCAACCATACTGGCTAATAAATACATAGATTAACTGATCATTGGCTAGATAGATTATAGGGATAAATGTACCATTCTGCATACATGTAGGAATAATCTGACGTAAGTAAAAAAATGAGACACAGCTGGCCTAGATGCAATCATTGGAAAAGAATAAAGAGGTAATCTGTAAATTTTATTTTATTCATTAATAAGTAGCAATAATGGTACTGTTGCTAAAAAGAGAAACATTCTTCTGTGTTGTATAAATAGGCATATTTTGTATGATGGAAGAAATTAGCTTACACCAGACTCTGTAATAGTAATGTTTACCTGCAATATTGTGACCAGTTTAAGACACTGGTACCTCAAGAAAGATGTGGAGCCATTAGAGTCCCAAGAAGCCAAATAAGAATGGTCAAAAATTTGGAAATAATGATCCAAGGAGAGAGGCTGAAGTAACTAAAGATGTCTAGAGAAAAGATACTGAAGAGAAAAAACAGGATGATATATTTTTATACATGAAGTATTCTGCAAGAAGATAGGAAATAATCTGCTTTGTATTGTCTTTATCTATAATACAAAAGCACAGGGTTTGGATGACAGTGAAGTGTGGTGCATTTTGAGCAGAAAAAGCTTCTAACACTAGAGTAGATGTATTAGGTAAACTGTGGAATATCCATTTTCTTCAGGTTCTTAAAAAAATAGCATGACCTTGGACAGACCAGGAAATTTAAAAGGTAGCTTTTTATTTCTAGTTTTCTAGAATTCTGTGGTTATAATGATCATCTGTAAGAGCCTGGCTATTGTGTGCCTCAAACCTTGTGTGGTGATCTGTCTCTGTGGCCCCCCCAACTCTGACTCCTTGCAGACATGCTTTAACAAAAGGAAGAGGTAAGTTCTGCATAGGTGGGACTCTGTCTTTTCTTAAGTGATGTGCTTCTGCTGACTGTGCCATGGGGGAGGCAGGTGGCAGGCCAGCTCATGGGGCTCATGCAAATCAACACCACTTCGTGCGAAACTGGGAATGCCACCGGATATCTCAAGGGTATAAAGGGACAGAAAAATATTGTGTGCACCCACCACCGTAGAACTGAAGACTTGGACTGATCCAGTGAGACATAGCTGGATCCATGGATGGTGAGAACCTTTTCTCTTTATCTTACTCTCTCACTCCCTCTCTTTCTTCCTCTTTTCTAATAACTCTTCCTTTTCCTCAAAATTTAGTCGCACCATAAAATAATCCCTTAAAAAAGAACACCTTTATTGTTTGTTGATTATTCCATTAGGAAGAACTAATCAATTGTTTTGTTATTGTTCCGCAGAGTCATTGTTGTGACTCTGCCGCCCTGGCCACACTGCCATGCAGGGACAGAAAGATTCACCTCCCTCACTGTCCACTGAGTGGGACGAGACATTATCTCAAAACAAGGATCTTGGCACTAGGTTGCCTAGACCCTCTGACATACCGGAAAGCTTAGGAAGTGAGCAATGAGTGTTGGCAATAGATAATTCTAGGGATAAGTGCAACCTTATTTTACAGTAGCTTTCTGAAAACCAGTTTTTACCTATACGTATATAAATGCTTAATGATCTTGGAGTACAAATCTAGAAATCTTCAGATCCCTGTAGTAGTTTCCATGTATTTTTATCTCTAATAAGAATGTTAAGGAGTGTGGTTTAAGCTTTGAAGTTTAGGGAGAAATTAGAGTTCCCTTTTACTGTCTACAAATAACTTGCCCGACCAAAACTTTTAGCAGATCTAATTCATTTCTTTTTTTCATTGTGGATATTCATACTTCAGCCTTAACTCTTACTTAAAGGGCAGTATCCTAACTGTCTTATAAATCAGGGATTTTTTTTTTTTTCATCTGTTATGTATTTTGTATATTGAGAGTGTTGTCTCATCTAATTTTTATTTCTACTTCTTCTGGATTAAAAAGATGTATCTCTTTGCTCACTATATTCATTCTGCCTATGCTAAACATGAGACTAACTTTATATATTTTTGAATGTATTTTGTCATAATGTCTTCCATCCATTTGAAAATGCAGTTATTGTACACAATTAGGCCATACATGAGAAGAGTCGGAACTCAAAATCAATAAAGATTGCTCATTTAAATTGCAAAATATTTGTTCATAAAACCAATGCAAAAAACCTCTCTTTTAATTATTCTCCTCCCCCAGACTCACTACCTAAGAGATGTAATTTTCAATTCTGGCACTATGACATTAAGCTTCATTCTGTTCGCTTCATTAATTGAAGCAAATGATCAGTATTTAAGCTAAATAGTATGCACATGAAAATGCTCATTCTCTAATTGCCTCATTGTGTTTATTGATTTATCCTATGGATCTTCTACGAGAAAGCATATTGGACATGTGAACTCATGACCAATCCTCCTCAGCCCATTATTACCACTTTTGTCACTACAATCAGATACGTGTAATAGCCCAACAGAGACAATGAACCGACATTTCTTTTTTTTGTTTGTTTTACCTGAGTGTAAAAATTGAAGTTGAAAAATTTATTCTTCACCTTATATTAATCTTGGCAGTTTCAATTAACACAGAAATGCTGTGCTTTGTTTATAATGAATGCTTTACTTGAAACCAGACAACCTCCAAACCAAACTCATTTATGGTCAAGGTAGTCTAGCTATGAATTTAAAGTTTTTGGTATAGGTCATGTGTTCTGTTGCAGATATCAAGGCAATGAAAAGTAGGCTGATAAAAGCTTTGTATCATGTATTGGTGGAACTTGCTTCTTTAAAGTCCTCAGCTGTGTCAATTTGTTCTTTTAAATGTGTGCAGTGTTGGTATGTGACTAGTAATACTTCAAGTGATGATGAAACCACGTACTTTCAAAACAATCATATCATGAAACACAAACACTGGACTTGTTATGCAAACATTTAAAATCAGTGAGTAGGTTAATTAGAATTTAATTTCTCCTGATTAATACAGGAAAAAAAGATTGAGATGAAAGCTGGTCAATCTCTATTTCTTTATTTTATCAGTTTAAATTTTGAGTAAAAATCTATGTCCTTTTTGGAACACAGTCTTATTAGCAATGTCAAATAGTAACAGTTCTTCTAATTAGATATTATACAACTTCTGAATATATTAAAATAATTCTAAAGTCATGTGACTATATTTGAAATAATCCCATTTTTGAAAGAATAACAGAACTCAACTGTGATTTGTACTAGTTCAAAGGAGGTAGAGCATGGTTTTTTTGATACTTACACATTTAGCTTACGTGGTTCCTTACTAGAAGTGAACAGAACTGACGAAGTTTGGCTTATTTACCTTTTTTACTTACATTTTTCTTTTATTTTTTCCTATACTATTATTTTGATTGTTATTTTTATCAAAGTTGACACATTGGCCTGTGCCTAGCTTAATGGAAATATGTCTTTGTACTTTCAGGATGACTGTTTTTACTTCTGTACTGCTGCTACAAAGATTTATTCTATGCAGAGTAATCTCTTACCATTAGGCATAACTCATGATAGCTGTTTCTATTCTCTTAATTTGTTCTTTTTATATTGTGCTGGCACTCTCAAAAAATCATGCATTTTTGGGTTTTTAATCTTTTCCTAAACACTAAGAAGTTTTTAGTCTTTCATTCTTTGCCGTTCTTGTGAAGTCTTTCTTGTAGTACTTTTGGTTCTCCCATTTTAACACCACTGTCCAGACACTTAGCTTTATTCTTGATCGCTATTGGTATACCTTAACAAATTCTGTTTTATTGATCAGTGTAGGGTGTTTTCAACTTTGTCTCCAAATACATTGTTCTAGCTACTCATCTAGAACTCATCTGATTTTTAATATGCACATTTATTTTAAAATCTTATTGTAAAGGATCATTCATAACACTTCTTTTTGTAAAGTGTGGTGGTACTCAAATTTTGGTGATAGTTTTCAGTGGTAAAAATACAATCGTAAACTTCCCAGAATAAATTTAATTTCTGTTTTTTGAAAAGTTATGGAATACATATGTGAAGTTCTGTAGCATACCACCATCACCAAGCCTGTATTGACCACTGATGCTTTCACAGATGACCTTTACTGCCTGGGTAATTGTTTAACATCACACATACAAGTCTTTATTTCTGACTGCAGATTGCTACTGGCAACCAAAAGGGCAAGCAACATCCTGGGGTGCATCAAACACACTATGACCAACCAGTCAAAATTGATTATTATTCTGCTGTATTTGGTGTTGGTGTGGCCTCACCTTGAATACTGTGTGCAGTTCTGGACCCCACAAGTTAAGAAGGATGTGAAGATCCTTAAATGTGTCCAGAGTAGGGCAACAAAGCTGATGAAAGGGCTGAAAGGTATGTCCTTTGAGGAGCAGCTGAGGATTTTGGCCTTATCTAGTATGGAGAAAAGTTCTTCTCTACAACTTCGTCAGGGTGGAAAGTGGAGAGAGAAGTGCTGATCTCTTCTCGTGGGGATCCAGTAATAGCACACATGGGAATGATTCAAATCTGTACCAGGGGAGATTTAGACTGGGCATTAGGGAGCATTTATTTACTGAGAGGATGGTCAAACACTGGAACTGGCTTCCTAGAGAAGTGGTCAATGCCCCAAGCCTGGTAGTGTTTAAGGGGCATTGTGACAATGCCCTTAATAACATGTTTTAACTTTTGGTCAGTGCTAAATTGATCAGGCAATTGGACTTTATGATCGTTGTAGGTCCATTTCAATTGGAATAGTCTATACTATTCTATCCTATCCTATCCTATTCTTTGGTGCACCTGAAGATGTTTCCAGTGTTTTTTATAAGAATCACTTAAATAAAATAAAAGCTCCTTACACCCTGAAGAATGTTCATTTCAGAAATGAGTGTCATCTTCAGATCCTTGCTGCATTGTTGGCTAGACATATTATTTAACTTTTACTTAACCCAGCTCCCATCCATAGAGAAGATTTGTAACTGTAAAATGCAGTCAGATGACACTTCAAACTTGGGGTAGCTAGTCTAGAAGACCTGTAATGAAGATTGGGATCTTCTGTTAATGTTTTATGTGGTAAAGTACTCAGTGCATGACATACTTAATTAAAATAACTCATCAATTTCCAAACTCATCCTTATGTTAATCCAATAAATTTTGGTCTAAATCGAAATGTTCAAGAGAAAAATCTACAGAACATCAGAGATGTGCCTCTTGTCTTACCACTGAAAACTACTGAGAAGATTCTGTTTGCCACTTCTTTACTCCCTCCCATGAGGTATTCATACACATTGATAAGACTCCCTGAGCCTTTCCTTCTCCAGGCTGAACAGGTCTGTCCCTCATCCTCTCCTCATAAGACAGATATTCAAAGACCTCAGTCACCTCTGTGCTGACCCTTCACTGGACCCATTCCAGTATATTCATGTCTCTTTTGTGCTGAGGAGTCCACAACTGGACTCAGCATTCCAAATGTGTCCTCAGCTTTGCTGTGAGGGTGCACTAATGTTTCATGATCAGCTTGTTGTTTCAAACTAATGAAGAGGACAAGAAGGTGGAGCTCAGTTCATGTTACCCACTGAAAGTGAATAAATGCCATTTGTAAATAGTGCGGTAAAATACTGTTTTACCAGCTATGAATTATGATTGATATGCAATACCAATGCAATACAAATAGTAATACAAATAGTAGTAGTAATAACAATTGCAAATACTAGAATTCAATGTTATTCTAACAATAGTATAATTTAACAGTAAATTAATGCTAACAGAATATATAATATATATAATAGAGTATTCTAAGTGCATGTGGCAGTAAAAGTAAAAAATCATGACATATTTTAAATGTGAGTTTTTAACAATTCAAAAGGAAAAACTGGGGTTCTCACAAAGTTCCGAAATTAAAAATCTGTACTAGTATGTGTCATTCTGTTATTTCATTTTTCCAATTTTTTGTAATTTTTTTGTAACTGTAAATCAGTTCATTATTTTCCAAAAGTGTTTTTATGTTTGTGACAATTGTATACTCCCTTTCGTCCTCAAAGACTTTGATCCTATTTACTTAATTGGGAGGTTGTTTTGTTTGTTTGTTTGTTTTTTTTAATTTGATTTGATTTTGGCTGGATTTTTCCCTTCAGTTTTCTGTTGTTTTTTAGATTTACTATATATCCATAAATTTGTTGGAATGACGTTCTCTTCTGGTTGAATGAGCTCATATTCTCTGGGTAGATGTATTTATTGATTGCATTTTATGAAGTATGTTGTATTCTATTTCTGCTGGTTTATTTCTAAGCTTTTTTTTTTTACTTCAAAGCAAATTTGCTTTCTGGGCTGACTTGCTGAGTTTGCTGCTGCTAAACATTGCAGTTTTGTTTTGTTCATCACTGAATCCTCTGAGGCTGCAGTGTTGTGTTACTGTATTTACATCTCAGTGTAATGTCTTTTGTTACTAGTTTCTTGGATCATTTGCCAGGAACTTCATTGAAATAAATCCTTGATACTGAGGCCAACATGTTTTCGAGAATAACTTCACTTGCTGTTGAATCTACTTTCAAAGACAAATTTTCAGCAAGGTTTTCTATTGTTGTCATGCAACTGATCATTATAATTTCTTTTTTCTTTTGAAATAGCACCTACCCTTTGTTTTGTTTTGTTTGAAAGTATGAGTTATCTAACTACTTCACCATTACAAGTGAGGCACCAAAATCAGAGGATATAGAGTCATGCTGAATGATACAGTGTTATAGGTGACATTTTGCTTTCATGTAAGTCTTCTGTCATAGTTTCTTACTGACTAGACTGTGGGTTTTTTTCATAATTTGTGACTGTTGGTGAAAATTTCACTAAAATTTTGCAATTTTGCTCTGTTTATGTTTACATACAGAATTTTCTTTTGTATACTATCAAGTAATCTCTAGCTCATCACTGATTAATGTTCAATATATGCAGATTCAACACTTAATTTTTTTAACCTGTGGATGAAAATAATGGTTCTAAATTTGCTTATTATATAACCAGTAGCTACACTGTCTTAGAACTCCAAAATGCTAATTTCTTTCCTTTTTCTTCTTATCATGGCAGCACCATGATAAAATCATCTGCAGTTCATAAGCTACTTTATTTAAGGCTTTCTCAAGCATTTATGTCCTTCACATTTTATTTATTTAAGGCATCCTATTAAAGGGATCATAATGTTATATAAAAATAAGTGGGAAAAAATGTTAATTTCTTTGGTGAAACATACAATTGTTAATTTTAGATGCACTCTACATCTACTTCTTTCTTTTTCTCTTGAAGAAACTTTCCCAGCTGGACCTCTTTCTCTCCCTTACCCTTGAATAAAAGCTGTGATTGATAATTTGTTATCAAAAACGTGAATTAGAAGTTCATATATCTACATGATGTAAAGAACAGTTTTCTCAACTGTTGGTGACTGGAGCCTTTTCTGTGTTAATGAGACGTCTGCTGAGAAGGTGTGCTGGATCCAGCTCCATCAAAGATTAAGTAGTCTTCTGCCTGTCCTCCAGCTCATATTGGCTGTGAGGTCTGGTCTTAGGTTGCAGAAAGAAGTGAGGAGCTCTCATCAAACTCTAGACTTCTATCAGGCCTAACAATGAAAAGGTGAGTTAAAGTTATTCAGGTTTAGGCTATAGTCAAATACAGAATTTTTGGCTAGCAGCAACAGAATTCAGTTGAATTTTGTTCCCCACTTTTCTTTGTTTTATGTTTATGCATTCATTTAAGAGTAAGGATAAAATGAACTTAAAAAAACTCACACTATAAAGATGGTGCCTGTGTCCTGAATCATTCTACTATTATGAGAAAATACATAAAGAAAGTTTTCTTGTACTTCCATTAGGTGAGTTGAGATATATGCACGCAAATGCTCAGGGAGATGTCCTATGCTATTAAGCATGAGTTGCAGAAAACAGCTTTTTTCTCACCCTAGTACTTCTTATGACCAATATTACGGATGGAAGAGATGGAAACTGTGATATAGGCAGGTTTTTTACAGATTATTTTGGAGGGAATTAATGATGTTGTAATACCTATCTGATGTGATGTCATCTGTTAATCCTACTTGATATTTTTACCAAAGTTTCTGCTAGGATGTTTTATTTCCCTTCTGATGTTAATCACTGTTGAAGTAAAGACCGCATATACCTGGCTTTTAGCATGAAAAAAGAAGGCGGGGGAAAATGGCCAAAAACCAGATTCTGTGCCACTCAACTACTGTATATACACACTCTAGGAAGATGGAGACCACTGATCACAGGGATATTTCTAAGCATTGATGCTTTCTTCTGTAAACATGTGTCACTTATTGTAGACTGCAAATGGAAGCTATTTATTTCCTCATAAGGTCTATGTTCACGTATCTGTGTATTTCTAGGGGTCAGTAAGAAGACAGCTCTAAAATGAGAGAAAAAACTATTTTTTTTAATGTAAATGCAGATGTTTTGACAAGCATCAAAGAGAGATGCTTTAACTGAGACAGCTGATGAAACTTGCACATGACTTGTAAATTGACTTTAAAGTGTGTCCCTTCATAAAGTCTCAAATGCCATTTCCAGTAATGTCTTTTTTTTTTTTTTTTTTCTTTTCCCAGTTGCTGTCTGTGAAGCACTGTGATTTTCATTACATCCCGCCTTTTTGTAGTAAGTTATTACTGTGGATTACTGTGGTTATGCATTGGGTTCATGTGGCATGGTCTTGGTAGGGGGCGTTGCTGCAGTGGTAGCTTCTGTGAGAAGATACCAGGAGATGTCCTTGTACACAAGAGAGCCAGTTCCAGTCAGCTCCAAAAAGGACCTGCCACTAGCCAGGGTTGAACCCATCAGTGTCGTTGGTGGTGCCTCTGTGATATCATATTTAAGAAGGGGGGAAAAAAGCTGCACAGCAGTTGTGGAAGAGAGGAGTCACAAAAATGGGAGAGAAACAGCCCTGAAGACACTTAGGCAAGAGGAGGAGGAGGGAAGGAGGTGCACCAGGAGCCAAAGTAGAGATTCCACTGCAGCCTATGGTGAAGATTGTGGTGATGCAGATTGTCCCTCTGCAGCCCATGGAGGTTAATGGTGGAGCAGATATCCACCTGCAGCCCATGGAGGAAGTGGTGGGTGTGCCCTAAAGGAAGCTGTGACCCTGTGGAGAACACACAGCAGAGCTGTGTTAAGTTCAACAAGTTTGTTACTGTTCCTCATTCACTATTGTATAAGTATCATCAGGAAACAGAATAAGAGCTATTAGATAAGAGAGAGCTGATCTAATAGGACACTAGCAGTCAACCTGTGCCAGGAGGTGAGGATCCAGAAGGTGCAGAGTACTTCATGTAACAGGAAATTATGATAAAGGTGATGTCTTCCTCCCTCACTGGAGGGATGAAACCCAAAGAAAGAAATGAGTGAAATGAAGGTAAGTCGCTAAATCTTGGATCTATGGATGTTCAGGGAACTATGCAAGTAAATTAAGCGATTCCTGGGCTTGGCTGTTGCTGCTGGTAGGTTGATAGAATTGTTTCTAATAGGACCAGTTTGCACTTTTCCAGGCAGCTGTTTAGCCTTGCTTAGGAGCTGATGTGGTTAAATGGACCTTGTCTCAGAAGTATTTCACTATATTTTTTTAAGTGCCTTCAGAAAATGAATAAACATGAGTTAACATGATACTTGGTGTTCCAACATTGTCATGTGTAATGTCTCTTCCTTCACCTTGTGTTATGTAGTTTGTAAACTCTGTGCAAAGCTTGTTTGCATAATGGGACTTCAATCTCATCTGAAGGCACCTGTGTAATAAATGTGATTAATATAGTACATCATTGTTAACTGCTAATTATGCAGAATAGTAATAATAATAACGGTGCCTTTTGCAAGTCCAGATTCCTTCACTGGTTTAGTTTAAATTTAGTAAGCATTATAAAAACTGTAAAGTCTTCCTGATTTGCATTTCAGAATGGTAAGAAAGCATAACAATGGGTTTTTAGAAGTGCAAATTCCTTCAGCATCTTTCTTTACCAGGGGATATTCTTGGATTACAGAATCAGACTTGATTCACTAAAGAAATAACATAGAACCCAGAGCAATTTACATCCTTACACAAATCTTAGATTACATAAAGAAAACTTTTATTTTTTGTTAGCCACTACTCAAGTACAATATTACAAACATATTTTGCCTTCCACTCTGATGTGATACCTCAGGTCTTTTAAACTGTACTTGATACCAGAAAGCTCCAACTGTCTCAGGCTACAAATGAATACTTTAAGTATCATATTCATGTAACTATGGCTAGGTATGTGTTATGAAAAGTAATATGCACTCCTGTATTTTATTATTAGTATTTTTATGACTGTATTTGTATGTTTCTATTAACATGATATATCGAAGATCTTTTTTGCCTTTTTTTTTCTCTTTTTTTTTTTTGTTTTTTTTTTTTTGTTTTTTTAAATAAAAAAAAAAAAATTTCTTTTTATAAAAAATAATAAAATAAAATATTAAAAAAAAAAAAAAAAAAAAAAAGTGACTACTTGGTTACATGATTTCATAAATTATGGCTTTTGAATGTGGCATTACTGACTTTAACAGATGAAAAAATCTTTTTTTTTACCTGTGTTAGAAGTTTTGGGTTTTTTTAATATGAAATGCTTTGTAGTATTTTTTTACTTTATTTTTATTTTTTTTGTATTTGTCCTTTGGTTTCTAATTTTGTCACATTTCTCTTTTTTACTTGAAGACTAAAATTTTCTTAAGGAACCATAGCAGTTTTATTCTTGAATCTGCAACTGGAACTTAATGTAGTTGAACTAATTATTAAAGTCAAGCACACAATATTTTTATGAGGAATAAACACTCTGAAGCTCTTTGGGAGATTGATTCTAAATTAACCTGTGATATTAGAAAAAGAAAATGAAGCTTCCTTTTCTGTCTTAAAAAAAACAACAAAAACAAAAAAAACAACAAAAAAAGACATCTATTACATAGAATACTGTTTGTTTTCCTCACTTTTAAAAAATCTCTAAACATTACATTTCTGTGTTAAGTTAGAAATGAACTCAAATGTGTCCTCTCTTTCCCTAGAACTCGGTCACCATTGCAATCTAATAACCCATTCCTACTGCATTAGAAATTGGCTTTTAGACAAGAAAAACTCATTCATCACTGATAGTGTGCTCTACAAATAAACTGCTCAAGATTGAATTCATATTAATTTTATAGCCAGGACTAAAGCTAACACTATTTGTAGAAGTCTGCTTGTGTGGTTTCAAAATTATGACTCCTCTGGTGTATCCAGGGTATTAACTTACCTTTATGGATTATGTAGTGATGAAACAAGTGGGGGTAGAATGTAAGGAAATAAATCTAATAGCCTCCTATGATATTGTAACTGGATGGCTAGATGCAGGGAGACCAGTGGACATAGTCTATCTTGACCTTAGCAAGGCTTCTGACACAGTCTCCCATAACATCCTTGTGGAGAAGCTTGGGAAGTATGGGATAGAAGAGCAGGTAGTAAGATGGATTAGTAACTGGTTGGACAATAGAGCCCAGAGAGTGGTGGTCAATGGTGCCAAGTCCAGCTGGAGAGCTGTAACCAGTGGAGTCCCCCAGGGATCAGTGCTGGGTCCGGTCCTGTTCAACATCTTTATCAATGACATTGATGACAGGACAGAGTGTCTGCTCAGCAAGTTTGCTGATGACACAAAACTGTGAGGATCGGCAGATACACCTGAAAGCTGTGCAGCCATCCAGCGAGACTTGGACAGGTTGGAGAACTGGGCAGGGCAGAACCAAATGAGGTTTAACAAGGATAAAGGTAGAGTCCTGCATCTAGGTAAGAATAATAAATTACACCAGTACAGACTGGGAGGTGATCTGCTGGAGAGCAGTCTTGTGGAGAAAGACTTGAGAAGTCCTGGTGGACAACAAGTTCTCCATGGAGCAGCAATGTGCCCTTGTGGCCAAGAGGGCCAATTGTATCCTGGGGTGTATCAAGAGGAGCTTGTCCAGCAGATCGAGGGAAGTTCTCCTCCCCCTCTGCTCTGCACTGGTGAGACCTCACCTGGAGTATTGTGTCCAGTTCTGGGCTCCCCAGTACAAGAGAGACAGGGATCTGTTTGAGCGAGTCCAACGGAGGGCTACGAGGATGATTAAGGGACTGGCGCACATGCCTTACATGGAGAGGCTGAGACACCTGGGGCTCTTTAGTCTGGAAAAGAGAAGACTGAGAGGGGATTTGATAAATGTTAATAAATATATGAGGGCTAAGTGTCAAGAGGAAAGGGACAGCCTCTTCTCACCCATGCCCTGTGATAGGACTACGGGGAATAGATATAAGCTGGAGCACAAGAGGTTCCACCTTAACATGAGGAGGAACTTCTTTACAGTAGGGGTCACAGAGCACTGGAACAGGCTGCCCAGATAGGTTGTGGAGTCTCCTTCTCTGGAGATTTTCAAAACTCGCCTGGATGCGTTCCTGAGTGACCTGTGTTAGGGTAGATTAGGTTGTAGGGTAGATTAGGTTGTAGGGTAGCTTATATGATCCTGCCCTGGCAGGGGGGTTGAACTTGAAGATCTCCAAGGTCCCTTTCAACCCCTAACACTTTGTGATTCTGTGAAATGTTTCTTTTTTTTGAATTTTTAGTAGATCTTTGAAGTTCTGTTGCATTTAGTTGTCATTTAAATCCTAGGAAATAATGCAAATAGATGATTGATGTGAAATAAATAAGTACCTTCGTGCAATTTTTTTTCATGCAGTTCTTGTAACTTGCTTAAGGGTTTCACCTCTTAACCGTAAGAGTAATGTCAGGATACCACCTTGGGGAACTTTGTTATTTTCACAGATAGCAATTACAGCCTTCTGTTCCTGTTAGCGTCATTTCTCCTGAGAAGGGTAGTTGATAAAATCTACAGATTTTACAGGAGAAAAATTCAATTTTATTGCCAAAATTACCATTTGTTACATGGTTTGGTAGCAGTTTTCAGTTCACTTGTTTCACTGCTATGGAGATATGACTGTTCATGTGTAATAAAATCTGGTGCTGCTCATCATATTAGTGTTTGTTTTCCAGATGACTCTGGTTAATTCAAGGATTGTGTGATTTCCAGTCCCATCTCCATTCCCTGCCCCTGGCCTGATGGCTCTCTCCTGTAGTTAAAGAGATGATATGGCCATTAATAAATTCTCAAATTCATTGACAAAAAGGGTAAGTGATAGACATTTCTTTATCAAGGTTTTTACATGTGAATTTTTCAGGAGGGACTAAAAATAAGTATTAAAAAAACCCCAAAAAAACAAACAAACAACAAAAAACCCCAAACCTTATTTGGAGGAGTTACTCATATGCTATAATATAATACACAGAAACACAGCATATTTTCAGATCCCATCAGTTTCTGTTTAATTTTGCAAATAGTCTTCTGCTGGGTGGTAAGAACAAGGATACCTGTATATTCAATTTACTTTAACTAGATCTGAGCTGTCACAATGTAAATATCTTAATCTGAAAAGCTCTAAAAAATTTTATTTGAGGATCAGATATAAGAGAAAGCTTGAAGCACCAGTCTGTTGGGTGGTAGCACACATATTTGTGCTCTGTTTTTTTCTGATGGTCTTTTTCCAGTTGATACTGTTTGACTTAAGACCTATTGTTAACAGAATGTTTGCTTGCTGGGGGGGAGGGGTGTGTGTGGAGGTCATGCTACCAATGAATCCAATGAGATGCTGTTTATACTTGTTGTTTAGTTCTGCGCTCTTTTTTTTTTTATTGTCTCTGCCTATTTATTTAGCAAAGTATGTGAACACAAAACAAATAGCTTTTGTTATTTCTGGAATTGAAATGCAATGTTGGTTTAGAATCCTGGTCATCAATACTTTATTATAAATCACTAAGAGGGTTTCTTAGAACTGAAAATAAACTTGTTTTTGTAAGATCAGGAACACTTCTTTGTGTACATATATCAGTTTGAGACAGATTTAGTATGGTAATTAAGCTAATTAAGACACAGCCAATTAAGAAATATTATTCATTTTTATTTGAACAAATTAACATGTTTTTTGACTTTTTTATAAATGTCATTACATAAAAACATAATTAATGATCTGATTCCATGGCAATTATTTTGATTGAAATCCTCATGCCAGAAGTCTCTATCTTGAGGCAGCAAAACTCTAAATCAAACAGAGCATCTCTTCATTAAGCAGAAAGGAGCCTTAGCAGAATTCTTAAGACCTATAACATATACGTGCCATAGGCAGGAAGTGACCAATATCAGCCCTCCATTCAGTTGACAGTTATAATTTCCTAACATTGGCTGCTTCAACAGTTTACCAGTTTTACAGTGCAAGAGAAAATTAGTTTCCAGAATTTGTCAGGTATCTTGCATCTTCCTCTAGTATCTGACTCATTTGGCATTTAATTCTGTGCAAGTGCCTGTAATTCTTCATTAAAACTGAAATGGCCTATTTTCCTCCTTGTCCTTTCCCCTGTCTCCCACATTATCTGTATGATCGTACTGTTCTTTAGGCACTGAGAGCTGAGGAATAGTAATTGTATTTGTAGTTCAGTATTCACCGATGACAAATTGTAACCTTTAAGAGTTCTTGGCTATTGAGATAGGCGAGTTGTGTTTTAAATACATAGAAGCGGCAGAACAACTCACCTCTTAAAGGAAGAGGATAGAGGCATTTTGCAACATGCACTTCATTCTCAATGATAGACACATCTTACGTCTTCCATAGCCTTATCTTCTACTACTCTACAGAGTCAAGCTGTTTTTCCCCAGTCTGCAAATCAATCCTAAGAGTATATCTATCCTCTTTGTGAGTTGCTTCCTGAATTTGCAAATTTGCATTCTGTCTACCTTCAAATGGTAATGCAGATGATTGCTTATGCAGAAATAGAGTGCAAGGAGTAACATGCTACAAATAAATTCTCTTCATTGCAGTTGCAGCCACTGTCTTAATGAGCTCTTATCTGTATTATTTCTTACCTTTTGAAGACTGCAAGAGTGAATTATATTTACTTATTTATCTTAGTAATGAAAATTGTTCTGGACTTCATGTAGTCCATTTTTAGAGAATCACTGGGGCAGAATAGCACATAACATAATTCAGAAGATGGAGTGAAACTGGTTGTCAGTGAGAATGTTGCAGAAATATTATTCATCCTTCATTCATACGCAAATGCATTTGTCTTTGGAAACAGGGATATATTTGGGTTTCATTATTTTCCACAGGATGCAATATGACATAGCAATAAGAATGTGTCTGAAGGTAGCACTTGCTGAGGTAACAGTCAAGGTGATGAGAGGATCATAGAAAAGTTCAGGTTGGAAACGACCTTAAAGATCATGTAGTTCCAATCCCCCTGCCACGGGAAGGGGCACCTTCTACTTGACCAAGCCTCTTAAAGCCTCATATTTTACTTCCTGCAATTTGAACTGAACTTGTCCTGGCTTAAAAAAAAAACCCTTGGAATATTCTTTAGCCACTCCTAATATAAGTATACTACCGTGTTGTAGTTATTTTTGTAATAAGAAAACTCACAATACTTCCTTCACCTAGTATACTCAAGTAATAAAATGTCACTTGTACAATATTGAACACACACACACACTCTTTTTGCAGCACTGAGGATATGCATTGTGATCTGTGAAATAGATACCATGAGAGTTCACTCAGAAGTAGTTGGTTCTGACAGGTATCTCAAGACAATGTCCCAGCAACACTTCCTCTTCTGGAATGATTCTGGTCTCCTTAAGTTCTATCAGCTTTTGTCATTCTGGCATATACAAAATTAACACCAAGTTAAAGACTCCTTACTTGACAGTGCAACAGTTAGTGACACCAGAATACATAAAGTAGCGGTTTATGGACTGGGTTACTGTTAATATTTCTAAACTTGCAAAATGATACATGCAATTTTGGGGGTTTTTTTCTTCAGAAATATATATAAAATTAAAATCACTCATAAGGTTGCTGCAGGGTATATTTTTCCTAGATTTCGGAGAAATGTCAAAATGATTGAATCACAGTTTGTCAAAAGAGCACTTCAGAAAAAGTAAGTAAGATGCTGAAAGGCTAGGCTTGATGAGTGAACATTATATTTGTTGGATTTTACTGCCACAAAAACAATTATGGGAAACTGGCATTTCAAAGCAAGCAAAGTTTTCAGGTTATTTTAAATGAGTACAATGTTGTAACTTACCTGGAAAGAACATTACTATTCAAAGGTTCAAAGAGCCTTTAAAAAAGTTGTTGAAATGTCTTGCAGACTTTTGTAACCAATGTAATTTTTAACATTTTTAACATTTTAAATGTCGCATTTGTAACATTTTTAACTTTTTCTTTGTTATAATTGTTTAAGTATGTGTAACAAAAGGAAAAGAGGGAAGGCAGCCATAAAAATATAAAAATATTTGTCTTATACAGATGTTTTCTCATCAGTTGAATAGATACATAATGAAAATGAAATTAAAATTTTTAATTTTTGTTAATTTATTGGTGTATATTTGCATTGAACACATCATAGAGATTTTGGCCAATGATGCTGACTCCTAAGCACTGTGTGAATACATACAAATGATAACATAATGTTATATTTTGTATGTAATAGGTAGTTATTTTGAACCATTATAATCCAGAATCAGATGAAGTCTGGAATCCTGGGTGAAAATAATATATTAGGAAGGTCTTATTATCATCATCATCTAAGTTATGGGGTATGATCCTGACACTTTCTGATCTCTGGACTCAAAAGTGTGTTTCTAAAGGAAAGTAGCATGTCCAGAGAATTATTGTGTAGCCAGATTATGCTGACAACTTTGTTCCTACACATCTGTAAAATTAACACTAAGTTTGGCAAAATCCCAGATGTTCTTCATCCATTTGTTGATATGGTTTGGTGGGGAGGGCAGGGAAGGGGAAAAGCAACATGTTTTGAAGGGGAAGATTCACCTCAACACCTTTTATATAATGAATTTTACATCCCTGTAATGGCTCCAAGACTTTTTTTATGAGTAAACTGACAGAGCAGTGGAGCATGTGTTTCTGTACATTTGTACAAATCAGCCATAATGTTTGTGATATTGAGCAGGAGCTAACAACACATACTCTAGCAACAACATCCTAGCTTTTATTATTTTATTTTATTTTTTTTTAGCAAAGGGACATTTTAATATCTTGGCACAAAGGTCCTCTTACAGGTGTGTTTTATGCAACATAATTTCCATGTATATGGAGTATATTCCTCTAACAACATGACAAAGTAGATTCTCTCATTAAAGTACCTATTGGTTTTGCTCAAATTCAATTTCCTTCTGGTACTGTATAACAAATGTCAGGGTGATTAGACTTTTTACTTGGTTGGAGGGGGATTTTTTTTTTCTTTTTCTTTTCCCCAGAAGCTAAATAATCTGGAATCTCAGACCAAGAGCAGTGCCGTTTGCTTACTCAGTTGCTTATCAGGAAACAAAGAATTCATTTTAAGAGGTAAACATATCAAAAGGTCCATCCAAATAATTTTGTTCTCTCAGTTAACATTACAATAGCTATGAAGGTAGTAAACTCTTTACAAACATACCTGTATTCTCAGATTTTAAGAATACAATTTTTATTATGGTGGTAAATTAAAAGGAACAATTAGGAAGATGAACTATGATACATCTTTTGTCTTTTAGAGGACAGATTGTGCCAGGCCGGGCAAGTGCAGAGCTGCATTAGCATATGAAAAAGGCTAAAGGCAATACTGCATCTCTTCTGAGGAATAAAAGAAGTTCCAGTACAGTCTTTGTATATAAGCAACAATCCTGCCCGAAGCTGAAGGAGGGCATCATCTTTCCTGCCTAACTATTCCTTTAACATGAGTGAACCCCTAGAGGCACTTGCATGAAGACTTGTCTGTGCTCAGGGGCTGCCAGACTGCAAACCTTCAAATATAGTGCCGTATTTCCTTAGTTTAACACAAGTGTCTGAACAATCACAGGAGAACTGAATCAGCTCAATAAGAGACTGCATTCTCATCAGCTATTAGGTTAATATGTCAATCCCTACTTCAGTCAATATGTTTTGGAGTTCTTCAAAAATAAGCATAGAAATCATGACAACCAGTTATGGTTACTGCCATATGGATTTATCCACTGAGAATCAAAATTAATTCAGTCTGAAAGATACAGACAACCCTACAGCTCTGATGATCAATACAGTAGATTGTTCCCCAACATCTCAATACTATTTGTATTGATAAATTACTCGTATTTCTTCAGGAAGAATAATAATAAAATAATACAATTGAGAATTAGAAGTCATCCCTCTGTTTCCATCTTTTTCAGATTTTGTAGAGCAAAAAGATGGTGTATCAAGACACCTTCTAATCAACACTGTTCCTATGAGCTTGAGATGGATGAAATACTGTTCTTTATGCTGTAAGAATCATGGAATGTCAATAAAGCTGTTTAAGACAGGTTGGAAGAATTGCCATGGACTCGTGAAGGGATATTTTGGAAAAATGAAGTGGAACCTGTGGCTTAATAATTACAAACTGAAAGAGTGAGCACACAATTGTGTTATGTGGATCTATTAATTTTCAGAATGCTATCTGAGATCAAAATGCTTTTAACACTGAAAGTGGTAGCCATTGTGCTCTTCCATCTCGAGTTTTCAAAGTTTAAAAAAAAACCTACTTTGGAAAGCAAATTTTATATTGAATATCCAAGTTCTTTTTAGCTTATAAGCAGACTGCAAATTTGTGAAATTAGTGCTAATTTTACTCTTAGACTTACTGGCACAAATAGAGAAAAATCACAGTATCACAGAATGACAGGGGTTGGAAGGGATCTCTGAAGATCATCTTGTCCAATCCCCCTGCCAAAGCAAGTTCACTCAGAACAGGTTGTACAGAATCCAGTCCAGGTGGGGTTTGAAAGTCACCAGAGAAGGAGACTCCACAACCTCTCTGGGCAGCCTAGTCTAGTGCTCTGTAGCCCTCAAAATAAGGCTTTTCCTTATATATTTAGGTGGAACTTCCTGTGTTCTCATTTGTGCCCATTGTCTCTTGTCCAGCCACTGGGTGCTACTGAAAAGAGTCTGGCCTCATCCTCTTAACCTCTGCCCTTTAGAGATTGATAAGCATTGCTCAGATTCCCTCTGTCTTCTCCAGGATAAACACACCAGATCTCTCAGCCTTTCTTTGTCACCAAGATGCTTCTGTCCCTTCAGCATCTTCGTAGACTCTGCTGGACCCTCTCCAGTAGATCCTTGTCTCTCTTGAAGTGAGGAGCTCAGAACCAGACACAATTACCTACACATAGTTACCTAGCCTATGTCAAGGACAAATTTTACTAAAACCTAGAATGTAAATTCATCTGATTTTTGCTTTAATATCTGAAGAGTAACTTGCTGTAATAACTCTTCGGAAGCAAGTAATTACAGTCAGTACTATGCTCTTGAAGTGAGAAAAGGTGTCTACACCCAAACCACTGTCTGAAATGAGAACAATCTAAAAAGCAGATGTCTTATTTGTAAATCCATTTCCCCAGCAACAAGTTGCATGTAATATTGTTAATTAGACCACAAATGTCTGTAATGTTCTAAGAGCTAATGGATCTGTCTTCACAAGCTATATAATCAAGGGTAAAATCAAGATCCATAAGGTGTAGTAATCTTTCTTTCATTTTTCTACCATAACAATATCTCTTGGGAGAGCAGTAGCTTTGAAAGGTAAGTCTGAAAGATAAGGAGTCAGGTTGCTTGCTGTGGTTGTTGAGCCAGCCTGAACACCTGCTCTGCTCTGGTGTAATTTCTCTGCACACAGCTTCAAATAGTGTTTAATGATCACCCGCAGCATTTGTAATAAAAACTGAATAAAAGCTCCATACAGAGAAAATAAATGCATCTCTAGTGAGCTTGAGTGTTGACTTGAGGAATAGAAGAAAACATAGTTCTTCAATATTAAATAAGACTTCCTCACTGAACTGGAGGTAGACAATTGATTTTTCAGTTCTCTGTCCAAAGAAAAAATATGGGGAAGACTGGTTTTATTTTTCTGTGAACGGCCAAGGAAATTTAATTCAAAAATGAACAGCAGCCACAGCAAAACAAACTGAACAAGCAAAATTTTTTTCAGGAGTTCATTTGCCAAAAAGACTGCATCGTGCTCCTCTGTATCTGGGCCTTGTGCTGGTTATCTTGGATTTGCAGTCCCTGAGCTCCAAAATCACAATGGCCAGGCTTAAAAATCAGGTAAGTCCTGATCTGAAGATTGCAAGAGGAGTACCAGCATAGGCAGGGTGACCATCTTACCTTGTGCCAGGCTGTGAACCTGTGTAAAATGGAGGAGTTCTGCTGATTTTAGTAAAGCAATGCTATTCACAGCATTGAGACGCTGTGCTTGATTCCCACTGTCAGTTAGTTCCTGTAATCAATTCGAAGTTTTTGTTTGAGCCTGATGTTTACTTCAAAATCACTAGACAAAATGAATGACTTTTGTCACAGTGCATGGCCTTGAATAGCAAAGGGGCAGAGCTAGGGTGCACTTTTCCAATAAGTATGTCGGGGTGAGGGAAGATTACTGCTGTTATAATTCTCTTCAAAATCAGCTTGTTGAATTTAACAGTTTTGTTTTTTATATCACAAACCACTTACCTAGATAGCTCATAAATATGTAGATTGCTTAGATTTGGTTTGAGAAAAATATTTTTAAATCTAAATGTCTCATGTCCCATAGTCAAAACCAGTTTAATTTCTAAAGTTGAAAGCTGTGATAATACTATGCTGCCAGTATTTAAAGACACTTGGTCCTAACTGCAACACTCAATATCTGCTGATATAAATAATGATATATTGAAAAGTAGATGTGAAAGGAGGCTCCATTCCTGTATCAAATTCAGTTAAAAGGCATCTGAAAGCTTTGAGTATCTTTCTTTCTTGAGCAAAAGAAGCTGTTGTTATTTGTTTGTTTGTTTTCCTTGTCAGAATTTGCTGAGGACAATTTTTGTCTTAAATAAAAGG
This sequence comes from Todiramphus chloris collaris, assembly GCA_025345505.1. Lineage (NCBI taxonomy): Eukaryota > Metazoa > Chordata > Aves > Coraciiformes > Alcedinidae > Todiramphus > Todiramphus chloris. The sequence goes on from JANVCC010000047.1 coordinate 2,073,297, forward strand.
ATTATCTTCAGACAACCACGTTTGATTTTTGCTGATGACCTTTATGAGGCAGCCCCTCCCCCCTCCCCAAACACTGAAAGATTTTGTTCATAGCAAAAAAATGTTGTTGTTATAAATCTCTGCTGGGTCTGGTAATACATATTTCAAATCCCATTAATTAAATGCCTTCAGCAAAACCAATTTGCCTTGTTGGAGTTTCTGCTAGTCTATCTTAAATGTCATCAACATACAGAAGAGACCTCTGGGCTTTTTGTGCTGCTGCAGCACGCAGATTGTGCAGCATATCGTGGAAGGGCACCGTCTCACCACAGCACCATCTGCTTGAAAGTGCAGGGGGAAATGCTGAACACTTTCCTGAGTTTCATGACATAAAAACAGTGAATACGAGCTCATTAGCCTGCAGCAGCTCCTATTGTAATCACATTATATTCATGCAGAGAAAATTGCCTACTGGAACAGTAAGTCCTTCGTATTGTTTAACACTGGCTGGATCCTTCCTGCCATTTCTGCAACACAGATCTTTTCTCTTTTCTGCTGTTTTCACTACAGGAGGAAGAGTTTATGTATTTTCTACCCAAACAACATTCTACAGTGTCTCATGAAAGTCAGCACTTTAGAGAAACATTCAAAAATGGGGTACAGTTTCTTATCTTTCTCACATTATCGCATATTTATTTTGGTTTACTGAAATAATTTTCTTTGAGAAAAAGGTAAGAGATCTTGGTAAACAGGAAAAAAAATTAAAAAAAGCAGCAGTTCAGGTATAAAAAGGATAATTTTGAATTGTGGAAGTGGTAATTAAATAGATTGCAAAGTCTCTCGAAAAAATACTCCAGTACTTCCCCCCCCTACACATAACCTTGATTTTCCCAGTCCTTGTAATTTAAGAAGTTGTTTAGGTTTGATAATTTGTGTAAAAAGAGGTAAGCAAGTTATGCTCTGTAACACTTGAGTTACATCCTGATGAAAGCTGAAGAGAAATGGTGTATGGGCAGGACCTTTTAGGCTTCAAAGTGGTTATCACTGCTGTCCATAGAGCCATGCTGGTTTGTTCTAGATACAAGTCTCAACCAGAATTGTACAGGATTAGGTTGGAAAGGCACCCCAATCTATTGCCTGCTAGCAGTAAATGCCAATGAATGAGATGTTAAAAAAGTCTAATATAATAACATTCCATTTTTCCTGCTTAAAACCTTAGCCTTCTTATTTGTTGTGCTGTGTGGGAGCTAAGCACAGGTGTTGCAAAGCATCGTTTACTATACTGTGTTTGGCTGTGTGTACACTAATATTTTGCAGGGACATTGTGAATTTCTTGCATGTCAGCTGTTGCTTACTAACTCCTGTATATTCTTGTAAATTCAGCTACTGCAAACAGTAAGTAGCTTGTATGTTTTTGGGGGTTTTAACTGAGGTCATCAAGAGACAAATATGCCAAGAATTTCACATCCTCTGAGTTTTTTCACATTTGTAATGAAAAATAATTAACATGTAACCCGCATTTAGGGTTGCTAAATAGAAAGATTAAAGACTTTCATGATTTTATGCTCTTTTCCCCCTCCTCTTTTGTATCTCAGTTATGACTAAATTGAGATACAAGAAAGGTCTTCTGTAACCTTGCAGAATTAAATGTGGTGGTGGTTGGATCAAATGTGGTGGTTGGATCAAATGTGGTGGTTGTGATGAAGATTTACAAGAAAAAAAAAAAGTACTTTTATTTTGTTTCCTGATATTCTCATCCTCAACAACATGCTCAGGTATGTTTAATATCAGTCTTTGCTTGAAAGAGCATTTATTTTATTTCTGTGATTTATCAGTGAAACTAGTTAGAATTTCTGGCCTTATTTGAGTGGAAGAGAATTTTTATAGGTTTTCATTTGAGACAGACTGAACATCATAATCTGTTTATTATGCAATGTTGCTTATGTTTACTTTTTTTTTATATATATATATATAACATAAGGAATACAAAGATGTAGAAATTATTTAGAGCATCCCTCGGGCTAGGTGTTATACTTCACCTGAGCTACAGGTAAAGTTCAAAAATTTTTGTTTTCTATCGGTGTTATAAGAAACAGAGGGAACCCTTTGATCATGTGTTTTGGTTTTTTTTTTGTTAATCTTGGAATTCAATGTATTTTCAGGCAGGTGGCAGTACCTTCCTGGTCGTCCTGTGTGGAGTTTCGGGAGCCACGAAGTGGAAGATGCTCCCATTCGGACGCTGCAGTTCTTTCCTGCACTGCCGCTATCTGAAGTGCCCTGCGTTGCTCTAACCTCCCCCCAGCCCCGGCCAGCCGCAGATAAACGGGACATCAAAGAAGTGATTAGTGATCTGGAGGAGAGACAGATAATTAGCCACACCCACTCCCCTTGCAGTTCTCCAGTCTGGCCAGCTGGTAAACCTGATGGACAGTGTCAACAATTGATGTGTTAACAGCTGCTATCCCAAGTCAAACTTCAATAGCAACAGCAAAGAGCTGTGGTTCATGGGGAGTCCCATAGTATGGGATCCAGGTGGCAACAGAAAGCAGACAGAAGAGTGGGAATGTAGTGCAAAGGAGTGGGAATCACCTGCCCTTCTGCTGGCAACGAAGAACAGCGCCACTAAAATTTACACTGATTCCTATGCAACCTATAAGGGTGCCACAGAGTGGATATGCCAGTGGGAATCCAGTCATTGGGAAATAGGTCATACGAAAGTCTGGAGAGCTGGAGACTGGCAGAGATTATTGGAAATGGGCAGATGATGATCATTAAAGGTGGGATGTATAAAAGGCCATATGCAGAAAGAAACTCCTGCTGAAAAATGGAACCAGCAGGTAGATTGGCTAGTGCAAGTTAGGGTGGTAAATACAGAAGGTGAAGGCTGGAAACAGCTGTCCGAATGGCTTCACATTTAGCAAGGCCATTTAGGGAAAACAGACCTTTGTTATGAGTGTCGGTCTCGAGGATGGCGTGTCTAAGAGAACATGTGAAGCAATTCTTGCAGCTTGTCCACAGTGTCAAATAAGGCTTAAGGCTAAGGACCCAAATCAAGCTCCAGCCCAGCTTATCAAACAAGATAAGGCTCTTTGGAGCACTTGGCAAGTTGATTATATTGGTCTATGGAAACCATCTTGTGGAAAGAAATATTTTGGTGGGAGTAGAAGTGGTTTCAGAACTGACTACGGCTACAGCTACTATCACTGTGGATTCGCCCTAGTGATGAACTGATGTCATGGTGCAGGGATTGGAGCAACACCATCAGTAATGCAGCATGCACACCCTGGACATAGCAATGCCACTTCAGGATCAGAGCAGCAAGATGAAGAAATTGGCAAAGGACTCAAAAGCAATTGTTGCTATGCTGAGGACCAATTGCCTGAGAAAAGTTTAGATTTAATTGTTGTTTCCTAATTCTGATTGTGATGACAATGAGCACTCAACCTCACTGAGACTGCACCCCCTTTTAACTTTGGAGGCAAGAGGTGACTGCACCACCACTCCAAGGGCACCAGTCGATTGGTGACTGTGGTCACAGGGTGGATTGTCAGGTGCAGCACCTCCCCAACAGACAAAACAGACAAAGCAAACATGGTGTGCTGGAGAAGTTTGACGCCTTGGCCATTAAGCTGCACCTCCTGGTGCTTAACTAGTGCCTCTGGGTCTGGACCCCTTAGGAACTCATCAGAAGCAGTGCTGGGTAGCTTTTGTTGCAATAAACCCCATTTTGGATAGTGGCTGCTGTTTGGTGTGTGGGTGCCTCCATGACAGTCGCACATTAAGAAAGGGGACCTACTTTAGACTATGTTTTATTTGGGGAAAAACTTAGAGATTCATTGATATTTTAATTTTTTTTTTTAAACATTTAAAAAATCTGTTTCACCTCAATGATATGATTAAATTCAAAAGCCCAAATTTATACTTTTACAACTTTTATTTGAAAGCCAAATATTGGACTTCTAGAGGTGCTAAAAATGCTTTTATTAGTTAATTTCTTTTTTTTTTTTTCCTCAGGGAAAATAACTGCAATCATTGATTAGATAAACTTAATCTGAGTTATTACTGTAATAAACTAAAGGTAGGGAAATATGTTGTAACTGCTAAGTGCTCATGCCATATCTTATTTGTTTTATTTTAGCAGATATGCTGCTTTTGACAGAACTTTTTCATCAAAATTGTTTATAGTCCAAGTTTCGCTAATTGCAATATAAAAATGTTATTGGATGTGGGTAAGGACAGAGTAATATACAAATAGTTAAATGTTTGGAATAAATATGCCGTTTTCTTGAATGCTTAAACTTCTAATCTCTCATCTACCTTCATTAAATCTGTGAAATTGCTGTAGTCATCATTTGTGGGCATATGCGTTAATCTTGTTTAGAAAATAAATGGGTATGTGTTTTTTAATCACCATATAATTAAGGAAACAATCATAAGCTCATGAAAGATAGTAAATACAAATTAAACTGTTGAAGTTGTAATTGTAAGTGCTAATGAACTGAAATGTGATTTAAGCATGACTCAGAGAAAAAGTGAAGATTTTTGAGACTGTATTTTGAAGGTTAAGTTTTTCCAGAATAGATTAATATAACCTACTTCTTCAGTTATTCAGTAAATTCAAGCCCAGTTTTTTCATGTGCTCTAGTGGTGTTACAGTGAACTTACTAGGAAAATATGTGGAATAGATAAATTTGGGGACAATCTCAAAATTGTTGTATCTGGTAAAACGAACAGAAAGTAGGGGGCTCCAAGTGCCTCTAAAACACTGCAGCCTGCAAGCTGTCTTATTTTCCCCATCATTTTTCAGGCAGACTTCTGCCAGAAGTTTGGATTTGTAACAATACATAGAAATATGACTCTGAGGATATTTAAGATTTATTCACCACAGAAGCTTGTAATTATTTGTAGCTTCATGCTGACTTTTGAGCTATCACTGTTTCATCAATAACATTTCAAATTCTGCTCTTGGTCACCACACTGCTTTCCCTTCTTTTTGTCTTAGTGTCCTCAGGAAACACTGCGAGTATATTCTCTCACCTACACCATCAATGTGTGAGACAGCACTGGCACTGAGGTTTTTCAAATTGACCTTCTGCAGACCTATCTGCGAATGACAGTCCATGTTTTTTAATTGGTTTGTGTTGGGTTTGCTTTTGCTTTTTAAAACATCTTTACATTGTTTTTATGATAAATTAGATAGCTGCACCTTTACTGATTACCTTTGAGTACACTACTGAGACTGTCGAAGTTTTACAGAAAAATAGATACATGAAAGTACTGGCTGATAGGATCTCTCTGTGTATCTGCAAGAATCTTAAGTGCAAACATACTGTCTTTTTCTTTAAGTATCAGTTTTTCAGATTACTGTTCACTTAGAAGATTTCCGTGTTTTTATCTTGTCTGTTTAACTGATTTGTTATCTTAGAAATTGAAATTTGATTTTTCTATTTAATTTTCTGCAGTCTTTAGCCTTTTCAAGCTCTCTCATACAGGTTTTCCCCCCTCCTGTATTTATTTTGTTTCACAGAACAAAATTTTATTTGCTATAAAGTCAGTCAATAGAAAAGTGAAACCTTCTTCTGCCTCTAGCAAGGAATTAGTGTTGTGCAGCCATCTCTAAATTGAATTAGTTTACAGATGGTCCTCTTATCTGTATGCTTTAGAAAGATTAAAACCTCAGGGTTCAGAGTACTGACTGACCTCTGCAACTTCAAATTTTTTGTTCTTTGTTTTAAAGCAATTTATTTATCAGTTCTAATGTCCAAGGTTTTATCCATGAAGCTTTTAAGCTTATTAGGAACCTGCCATCTGGAACAGTATATTAGCAAAAGCTTCTCCGAGGAATCTCTTGTAATTGTAACGTATTTATTTAGATGTGTTTACTTAAAAATATGTTTCTTCTCATCAAGATTTATAAGTCAACTTTCAACTATCTTTGATAAATATTTTCCTGTTGGATTAAATAATCCTGAAATAATCTGATTATGAATATGTAATTTAAAACTGAAATTGATCTTTCAGTCAAATACGCATGTACAGTGAATTAAAAATTGAGGAGCAGGGTATATACTCTAAATGAGAGCAGAAGATATATTTGGAGGATAAACGTTGATCTTGATTTCTATGACACACATGGACAGACAAAAAAACACAGGCTCATCAAATCTCTCCAATTATTCTGTAAGTGACATACCCCACAATGCTACTATATATTTTTCCTATATACTGAGTATAACTTTGATAAATATTAAATGTAGGGGATTAAGATTAATAAACCTGTAGTATAGAATCATGAGCCAGGCTCTTCTCGGTGATGCCCAATGATAGGACAAGGGGTGATGGGTTGAAGCTGAGGCACAGGAAGTTTCATGTAAACATAAGGAAAAATTTTTTCACAGTGAGGGTGACGGAACACTGGAACAGGCTGCCCGGGGGGGTTGTGGAGTCTCCCTCTCTGGAGATATTCAAGACCCGCCTGTATGCGTTCCTGTGTGACCTGGTCTAGGTGATCTTGCTCTGGCAGGGGGGTTGGCCTAGATGATCTCTCGAGATCCCTTCCAGACCTTGACATTCTATGATTCTATGATAGAGTAGTTTCAGCTGGAAGAGACCTTCAAGATGATCAAGTCCAACATTACTCCTAGCCCTATCAAAAACCACTAAACCACGTCCCTAAGCATATTCTATGGTTCTATGTATATACTCTTCACTAAAGTTAGCACTAAACATTAAATACAAAGGAATGGTGTCTCAGCAATATTTAAAAATTGAGCAACAATATCAGCAAGTATTGACTTGTACATACATTTTTATTTATTATTCCATATTAATACAACTGTTGCAGCAAACTATTTTCATACACTTTCTGGGACCAGCAGGCTGACCTAAAGCTGAATTATATCCTTGAATGGGGCGATACAGACCCATGGCTTTTAAATGATAATATAAACTATAAAAAGCATCAGTATTCTTCAGGCTAAACTTATTTTTATTGTAATTGGTATAACATTGCTATGAATCACATTATTAAGCCAAACCACTTCTTCAATGATAGAGTTAGTTTTAGCAGTTTTCTGAATTTAAAGAAAAACTACAAATATAATATATTTTTCCCCAGTTATTTATTTAATTTATGAATGTTGGTTTACTGTTCAAAATGCATTTATTAAGAACAGTTATGTTACAGATATTAAACCCACTGGGATGCAGCTATTAAAAGGAAATGATAGATCAAGTTTATTTGAACTATTTAATTTCTTGAACTCGGTGAACATCTTTCAGATTTTTTTTTTTTTATAGTTATTAGATTTTTTCCCCTTTATGGTATCAGCATTTTTTGCAAGGTGGTAACAACATTTTTTTAATCCAAGAATGATACTTGCAAATGACTGAGAGGCCATTATTTTGCAGTAAGTCCCTTTACAATTTCCTTCCGCATGCAGAAATACCCAGATTTGCTTGGAGCAACTTTGATACATCTACACATCCCAGGTCTGCATTGTTCAGACAGCCTGGAAATCAAGTAATTATGTTGATGTGGAACTGGACCCAGATATGTTGACACTAACTCTTCTGGCTCTGGAATTACTTGGAAATATTTTGTACTGTGTAAAGTAGATGTATCATTTATGTCTTCAAACTACTGTGACTGAGACTGGTCATAAACGTAGTCACATGTAGTGTGAGTACGTAGTTTAGTGTGGGCTGTTGCTGTTGCTCTTTCATGAGTCTGCTCACAAATCAGTCCTGAGAATGTTGGTTCTGGGCTTCTGGATTCTTCCATGTTAAAATTTGCATAATCAAGACTATGTTGTCATCATGACTGGAGGATATGAACACTCACAGATCTTATGACTCAATTTTATTTTTTTTTTGGGGGGGGTTTGCAGGAAGACCATGTTATGTTTATGCCCAAGTATTTTATCAAAGGCTCAGTTTTACTGTTAAAAAAAATTAAATAAATCCCCTAGTCTTTGTATATGCAACCCACGAGAAACAATAGTCAGATAAGAAAAACTTTTTTATATCCAGGCTTAATTTATAAGTTAACTATTTCAAATATGATGCTCATTCTTTAGTGACATTGTGAGTTAAGCAGGAATTTAATCATTATTTCTGTACTATCTGTGTGATTTATTTATAGAGCGTTTTGGGAAAATTCTATTAACCACTTTTATAGCTTGTGTTGTGATGCTAAATACCCCATATTTATCTTTTAACCACTTGCTAGCCACTGTATTATGGAGCTGAGATATCTGTTTCTTGGCTACAAACACATTATTCTTCTGTTGGGAACTTTGTTTTCAAATCTCTCCTTTTGGTAGTCTCTCAACACAACTTGAGCACTGGTGTCCTGTATGCATGATAAGCTTGATAAAAACCTGGAACCAAGAGTCCTTTTTCTGGCCTGACTGAAAAGCTGTTAATAAAAATATAGAGGTTCATGAGGTGGTTGGAAACTAATTTCTAGTGATGTCTGAGGTAGCCCCCGAATTTATTTGATTTATATTAAAGACAGTTTCTGGCAAACTTGGAAGCTTCTGACAGAGCTCTCTAGATAACATGAGAGGGAGCATACAACCTATAGTACTGTCTCTGTGTTATGTAGGATTTTAGTATCCCTGAGGAATTTTTCACAGGAAAATTCAGTATAACTGATGCCAGTACTCCAGTGGGTGGAAGCCATAGCATTCAGATGATTTCAGTTCTTCATATTATGAAGGTAATTATCACTTACATATAGATGTAAGTGATGCTAAACCATCTATAGTATAAAAAAAAAATATATATATTTTCAATGATAACCAGTGAACTTTTAATTTTTTTTAAATCTCAGAATCTTGTGGATTATTCAGACCATACTGGAGAGTCCAAATTGTGGAGTGAACAGTCAGCTGAAATGAGGTAAGATCTCCAGCCATCAAAGTCTGACAGGGTACTCCCATGCACGAAAGGTATCACAAAGGAGAGGGAGCATGTGAAAGTCATGTTTCAAGTTAAGAAATACATATGTCTTATGATTGCATGAGCTTGGCCTTAGTGTGAACTATATTGATACAAATATACATTTTTCATAGCTTCTATATCAAGATTTTTCATTTTAAATGGTATTTTTTTGTATAAAATGTATGAAAGTATATAGAGAGGCTTCATCTGCTTTTTTAACTGCTTCTAGGTTCCTTTAAAAAATGTTAATCTGCTGAGATATGTTTGTGACTTAAATATTAAAAAAAAAAAAAAAAAAAAAAAAAAAAAGAGGGAGAGGAGGCTTTCATTGTAGTTTTTCTCTAATTTTACATTACTTGAGTGAATATACTTCATGGGAATTACAAGAAGGGAACCATAACAATCAAGTCCTTGAATTACGGTGTGGAACTATAGCATCTTTGATTAGTTTTTGTCAAGGAAGAAGCACAAGGTCCTGATGGTATGATCTCTTGTGATTGCAGAGCTTTAATTTTCATCCACAGTCATACTGGACTGTGCCTTTAATATTTTATGTATTTATTTTACAGGATAGAAAATTTTTCTTTGGTGAGATGAGGTATCTGTCACTCTCCTTAGCAGTGGTTCCAGTGACTGAAGAGTCTCACTGTTAATACAAAAACTTACATATTTACTAAAAAGAGAAATAGGTGACAGTTAATGTAAAGTCTATAAATGGAAATTAAATTTATTTCTAGGTCTACTAAAAATAAAACCTAGAAGTGAAACAAAATCAATGCTGAAGAATTAAAATAAAAATTATATTAAAGGTTGACAAACAAGAAAACCTTTGAGGGGAATAAATAATTTTCCATCCAAAGCTAGCAAGAAGGTTAAAAAGTGTTTATTAGAACTTTATTAAGCCAAGAACACTCCAGGTTGCCACTATCCCCTTAGTGAGATTTTTTTGTTTTGTTTTGTTCAGTAAATATAGGGTTCTCAGGAGCATGTCTTGTCCTAAAAGTTTCAGTGTTTACCTTTTCTTCTTGTTATCTACTTTGAGTTTGTATTTCACAGGAAAACCTGATAATGTTTTTTAAAATAACAATCATATTAATAATAAAAAATGCTATACACTGGAATTCTTCTTAGATCATAATTGGTTGTATTCAATATCACAAAGTTCTGAATAATGAATAATCGTAAACCAAAAATACAACTCCCCTAATACATAAATAGTGCTACTAACTCTGACTTACGCACCATTTTTACTTCTGTAGCTTTACAAATAGGTCATACTAAAGATATTAAATACAAATAAATAGATGTGTAGAATAAAATAAAACCTGTGGAGAATTTCCTTTTACTGTAGCAAATTTCCATAGCTTTTTTTTTGGCAAGAAGTCTCCCAGTTATTTTTAGTGTCCGTGTTTGTTTGTGTTTGCTTTGGCTTTCTGAACTATAATTTCATTCTGAAACTGCCTCTCAATATCTCTCACTAAATGGAATTTCTCTCCATAAGCCCCCACACATGTGAACATATCCTTTGTCATATATATTCCGTTCAATGCTCTAATTATTAAATTTTTGGTATTAATTCATGAAATCATCAGAGCTACTTGGAGACAAATCTAGCAGCATTCATAATCATCACACTGACTATGATATCCTATGAAAATATGGGAGAAAAAACCCAAAACAACATCAAATTGATTTTGTTTGGAATAGATGTAGTTGTAGCAATTAAAAGCATCCACTCCCACTCCCTTAGGTTTGGCCAGCTTTGCAGCACAGGGAGTCCTTGTTTTTCACTTTGTCCTTTTCAGACAGATTGTTTAGCATCTGGCAGTATTTGTTAGTCAAAATGTTAGTCAGCTACAATGATGAAATTGAATTACTATGTTGGATAACAAATGTTTGTCAATCATATATGAAATGTACAGGCACTGCTGTTCTGTTCAAAAGCGTTTTACAAACTACATGGATATTATTGATACCCTGTTTGTGTATAATAGAGAGTATGATCACAGATGCTCTCAGCCAGCTCCACAAATCAGGCAATTGCTTCTTACACAAGACTCCCCAACACAAGCTACATTTTATCCATAGCATTAACATATTTGCTCAAAGTACAGAAAAGATTTCCCACCAATAGCAAGTACAGTTCTTTTGGTAAAGCACTACATGGCAGAGTTTGGCAAATATTTGTTCTCCAACATTCAGGTGATATTTAGAATTTTTTGTATTTTTATTTATTTTTTTAGGTCAGAGGTGGCTATCGGTGGCAAAGTAAACACAGATGGGATAGATTTTAATTAAATTCACTTGTTCATTCTGTGAAACTTGCCATCTGATTTATATTTTTTTTGGACCCACACAGATTTTCAGAGTAGGTGTCTGTGCCAAATGGATCTTTTTGAAAGTACATCTGCAATTTCATGTTCTTAACCCTATTGTCACAATGGTGTTTTTCACACTAACTTCACTGAAACTGAATGAGTCTTTCCATGTAGTGGAGGTGGACCAGAGATCTTTCTTCACTGAGATATAAACATCTGCCAATGACCAAAACCATTAACCACTGATCTTAAAGTATCCCTTAATGTTTTAAAGGTTTCGATATCTGGTACCATTTATAAGGTTATTTATAAATATATATACACACATGCACGCACACATAGGTATTGTTACCATGCATCACTATTTACATTTCTACAGCTGGAACATTATTTGTGGCAGTGAAAAAATTAGAAATCTATGCAGTATGTGCAGACATTCTGGGTTACAGGAGGTGCAAGAAAAATGAGGACTAATGTGCGTGTCTTGACAGCTCTTGATCAGTCTCTTTCAAAAGGGGATGGCTTGAATGCCCTTACAGTAAAGCAGAGCATATCACTTTATGCAGATAAGAAAAGGGTCACAAATGTTACTATTTGAACTCGCTAATAATGACACTCATCTGAGGCCATCATGAAAGTTCATCTTCTCTCCTGTCAGCAACTTTTAATTTCCCTTTAACCGTTCTTCCTTGTTGTAAATTTCATTCCTTCCAGATCAGAGTGATTTTTGCTCTAATTTAATCAGCTGTGTCCAGATTTCTTGCAAAAATACAGCTGAAGGTAACACCTGTGTTGTTTATGGCTAAAGAAGAGAGAAAGGAAGGAATTTGCATACTTCACTGTTGTTTCTGGTAAGCTCCTTATACTGAACAATACCCATCATTAATGACTGGAGTGCTGGAGCATGTCTCCTGTGAAGACAGGGTGAGAGAGCTGGAGTTGTTTAGCCTGGAGAAGTCTCTGGAGAGACCATATAGCAGCTTTTCAGTACTTAAATGGGGCCTACAAGAAAGATGGAGAAAGACTTCTTACAAGGGTGTGTACTGATAGGACAAAGGGTAATTAGCTTTAAACTGAAAGAGTGTAAATTTAGATTAGATGTAAGGCAAAAGTTCTTACTGTGAAGGTGTCAACACACTAGAACAGACTGCCCAGAGAAGTTGTGGATGCCCCCTCCTTGGAAGTGTTTAAGGCCAGTTGGATGGGGCTTTGAGCACCCTGGTCTAGTGGAAGGTGTCCCTGTCTGTGACAAGGGGCTGGAACTACCTGATCTTTAAGCTCCCAACCCATACCATTCTATGATTCCATGATAATTGCTTTATTCCACTTCTTGCAAACAACTGTTTGAGCAAAAGTTGCAATATCTGAGCTGTTGTGTAGGAGCTTGCTGCAAAGGCCATTGGATAGTACACTAAAATGTGTCGGATCGTGGCACGGACTCCCTGGTTAATGTGCAGGAGAGACATTTTATTGTAACAGCAAGCAGCTTATATAGCTGGCTATGCTTACCACAAAAGCTTGATTAATATTGGCACTTAGCCATGCTCCTTTTAGCAACAATACAGGCAAACACAGAGGTTCTTCTCAGTTCCTTTCACAACTATCATAAAAGTAACGGTTCAACAAGCAGATGGTCACAAGACGTTCACGAGCTGTTTGGGCTGGCACTTCCACTCAAGCTGCTGAAGTTGTCTTTGTTTCAAACTTGATCTCTTGCACATCCTGAGTGATATACTCCCATCTCAACACTCATATTCCCACAAGCCTCACCTTGTTGGAATACTCCACATAAAACAATAACCTCGTAAGATTAGTGGCATATGGAAAAACTTTTACATTTAAACTCAAAGTTTTAATGAAGTTATTAGCTTCAAAATTCTGATATGTACCTTCTATCTATATACATTTCTTTATATTGACTGGATACAATGGGATCTAGTGTTTTATCTTTGCACTTGTGAACATTTAAAAGCTTGGATTATCTGCTTTCTTGGGAAAGCTTATGATCTGGAAATAAGTCCTACATCAAAGCTCTATTAAATAAATAAATCCATAATGCTAATAAAAATAATGTCAAAGCTCTCTGGTCAGCCAAAAATTATACTGTAGCTTATATTTTTGATGGAAGATAAATAAAAATTACATAGAAAACCAAACCAGTTTGATACCCCTTGTTTTTAATGGACTATAAAATTGAATTCATATGCTTCTAAAGGCAGTATCCTTTACTATAGTGACAATAACATGAACATTGAAATGACTGCTCATTTATTCTAGGGGTTGAAAGAAGATCAGATTCACCCTTCATTTAGAACCCGTCATGCAATAACAATTTTTCCTTTTTTATTTTTTTTTATTTCCCCCCCCCCCCCCTAGTAAATTAGGGTTATTTATGTATAGAACTTTTCTGAGAAGAACTACTGTTCACTAGAGACTTGGCTGAACTTTAAAAAAGTAAATTTCATTTAGGACTGCATGTTTCACTTGAATAAAATTGATGTAGCCCAGTGTTCACAAGATATGAACTGTGAGAACAAAACCTAATTTTTTTATACATATTAGGAATAAACCTGGAACATAAGACACCAGAACTGTAAGCCCCATCCTATTGCAACAGATAGTATTACTTAGTAGAAGAGAAAATGCATAAGTTGTCCTACTGTATGTACAAATGCATCTTCTATAGCAGCATATTCACATCTGCAGCAGGTCAATTAAGTTGTTTAGGCACTAAATGCCTTCAGAAAAGATGTATTTTTGTCCTTTATAAGGAATTGTACTAGAGATAAGGTACCAGTGCAAAGCTTCTCCTTGAGTATCCTGTGAAACTTAAGATGTCCCCTCTCTGGAAGCATTCAAGTCCAGGCTGGATGGGACTTTCAGCAACCTGCTTCAGTGAAAGGTGTCCCTGCCCATAGCAATGGGTTGGAACTAGATGATCTTTAAAGTCCCTTCCAACCCAAATCATTCTATGATTCTGTGCCTCTTCCAAAGTTAACATATGATGGGTTCTATTTAGAAATAGATCCTCTAGTTGTGGACTACAACTTTTAAATAGGTATTGATTGCTGGTAAACTCAGCTGAGCACAGATCATACAGTGATTTCCATCTGAAACCTCTGTGGCAAGTACATTTCCTCTCTGCAGAAAGCAGAGAAAGGGAAGAAAAGGTGGAGGAATGTATCCTTTTAAGGCTTTGGTATGGAGAGAGAAAGCCATAGGAGAAGAAGACCATGACATAAAAGCTGATTTTAGCATTACTGTTCATTGTGTATATTCAAATTTGTATTCCTTCACGCTTTGACTCAGCACTGCTCCAGGAGTACAACTAAAGGTTGTATAAAGAACAACTTGTGTATGGCTTGTAGGGTCTTCCATCTCCATGCCCTTGTCCAGTATCCTGACTATGCATGTGCAGTAAGCTGCCTTCACAAATATCAGTTCTGCTGTGGCCAAAGGGTCCCTCTGTTGTTGTTTTGTCAGTAGATGCATTGCAGATATATACTATGTATTTTCATAATTCCCAGAGTAAAATTGTCAAGATATTATTAGGAAAGATATAAACATCTTAGCCTGAAGCCTGCTGTGAAAATCACTAGATATTCATTCCTAGATGTAAATTACTCTTCATCTGAATAAGGTAATTTCTCTGTTAACTGGGTCTCTGGAAAAAACAGAAGATAAGAAAATATAAAATTAACATGGATAATCTTAACTCACAATATATTAAATGGATGTTGCATGTATTTTGATGTATTTGGGGTGATATTAATAAATTCCAGGTCATTTTCCACAGGAAACTGATGTAAAAACAAGAATATTTGGTTTGGTTGGAAAGAATTCTGTTAAATAGAAGTACAAATTTCCATTTGTTTTGGAGTTCACAGTAGCAAAAATATACAATCAATGATAGTCATTAACAGCCCTGCAAATGCACAACAGAGCTGTATGCTTAGAATTTTTGTGTTCAAATGGACTCAGAAGATGAGAAATGATGATGGTTTGGTATTTCACAGTTGAATTGAACTAGTATATGTTGAAAGAGCCTTTGCTTTTGATAAGAAGCACAGTATTAAAGAGTTGCTTCAAGCATTTTCGAGATTTTTTTTTTTTAAGTCTACAAAGTTAAAAACAGATATGCAATAATTTTTCAGCTGCTGAGTTCCTGGATAAAATAAGGTCAGCAAAGATGAATAGCATTTTATATTTGCGGACTATAAACAAATTTGAAGAAGGGGCCTTTACATGGCTAAATCTTCAGGTGAGTTAATATGGATCTCAATTTGCAGGAGAAATTGGTTCCCAGACCTGAGTAAATCCTAAACATCTGGATTTAATTTGATTCATAACACCTCTTTCTCAGGCATATCTGCTACTCATCTCCCTGCTCAGTGCAGTACTTTCTGTTCAAATCTGTAAACTCCTTCGATACATTAAGCCCAGTTTTGATCCCCCTTCAGGAAGCTGTTACAGGATTGGAGATGCTGCACGCTTCAGGAAGTCCCATCGGGTATCTTTAAAAGTCAGGAGCCCAGCTTTTAGATTCAGCATGCTGTGTACACACCCTCCCTGGGTCAGAGATGGGGCTTGGAGCTCCCCTGCAGCCCTTCTTCCCCACTGGGAGCTGTGGCTCTGTGCTGCCTGCTTGTCTGTAAATCATTCAGCTTAACATGGCAGCCTGTAGACCACATGGAGTTCTGTGGGTCTAGCATCTTCTAGTCAGTTCACAAAAGAAACAAGCAGGCATTGTGTCCCCCTTCATATCAGCAGTAAATTGGGACCTATCTCTGTATCCCCCTCTCCTCATGAATCTGAGCTTTCTAAAACATTTTTAATCTTTCTTTAAAAAATACATAAGTATTGAATGGCTTTCCAAGTATCTTACAGTTATTTAGTCAGATGGAATGCTTTGTTGATTTGCTTTTCAGTCTCGTGTTGTACCTGGCTGGTTGTCTCAGAACCCAGCTGCTAGCAGCTTTCACTCCAGACTGCTGGTGCTACTGTTTTAGGCAGGTGCTGGCTGATGTTGCCAGTAGAAGCATCTTGGGGATAAAGCTACAGTTTCAGAAGTGCACTCTTAATTTTGACTTCTGAGAATGTTCCCTTGGAGGCTTTGGCACCACTGCTTTCTGTGTGAACTTGCTGGCATGAATAAAAATTGTCTCATTCTTTGGTAAGTGCAATCTGAGAAATGTCATTTTCATCATCTGCTCCTCTTTTATATGTGTGTAATGACTTGGGTATTGTAGTTTTCCCCACTCAGCTTATAGGACACACAGTTGTGGCATTGCTGTGGTGTGATCGCTTTTATGGGTTCCAGCTGTTACAGTTTTTGAGGTAAATTAAATAGTTCTCAGTAGAAATTGCTGGTTTTTCATGTTTGTGTGTGATGCTTTTTTCTTGTGCATGCAACAGTACATTATTACGTAAGTACAACCACTTGTTCTTGGAATATCCAGCCCCTTGATCTGGAAGACAGGGATGAGGAGCTGAACAAAGCCCCTGTAGTCCAAAAGGAAATGATGATAAGCATGAGTTTATGAAAGGCAGGTCCTGCTTGGCTAACCTGATCTCCTTCTATGACAGGAAGACCTGCTTAGTGTATGAGGGAAAGGCTGTGAATGTTGTCTGCCCTAGACTGTAGTAAAGCCTTTGATACAGTTTCCCTCAGCGTTCTTTTGGAGACACTGGCAGCTCGTGGCCTGAATAGATGTACTCTTTGCTGGGTAAAAATGTATGTGGATGGCTAGGCCCAGAGGGTGTTGATGAGTGGAGTTAAATGCAGTCTATGACCAGTCACAACTGGTGTTCCCCAGGGCTCAGTATTGAGGCCTGTTTTGTTTAATATATTTATTGTTGATCTGGACATGGGGTTCGAGGGCACCCTCGGTACGCTTGCAGATGACACCAAGTTAGGTGGGTGTGTTGGTCTGTTTCAGGGTAGGAGGCTCTACAGAGGGATCCGGATGGGCTGGATTGATGGGCCAAGGCCAATTGTATGAGCTTCAACAATGCCAAGTGCTGGGTCCTGCACTTGGGTCACAACAACTCTATGCAATGTTACAGGCTTGGGGAAGAGTAGCTGGAAAGCTGCCTGGTGGAAAAGGACTTGGGGGTGTTGGTCAGCTGCTGGGTGAATATGAGCCAGTAATGTGCCCAGGTGGCCAAGGAGGCCAACAGCATCATGGCTTGTACCAGAAATAGTGTGGCCAGCAGGACTAGGGCAGGGAATGTCTTGCTGTACTAGTGAGGCAGCACCTTGAATACTGGGTTCAGTTTTGTGCCCCTCACTTCAAGAAGGAGTTTGAGGTGCTGGAGCACATCCAGAGAAGGGCAAGGAAGCTGGTGAAGGGTCTAGAGAACGAGTCTTACGAATAGCGGCTGAGGGAACTGGGGTTGTTCAGTCTGGAGAAAAGGAGGCCTAAGGGAGACCTCTCTAGTCCTGAAAGGAGGCTGTCGTGAGGTGAGGGTCGATCTCTTCTGCCATGTAATGAGTGACAGGGTGAGAGGAAATAGCCTCAAGTTGTGCTGGGAGAGGTTTAGGTTGGATAGTAGGAAAAATTTCTTCACTGAAAGGGTTGTCAAGCCCTGGAACAGGCTGCCCAGGGCAGTGGTGGAGTCACTATCCAATTCAAAAGATGTGTAGGTGTGGTGCTTAGAGACATGTTGTAGTGGTGGACTTGGCAGTTAAAGTTGATGATCTTAAAGATCTTTTCCAGCCAAAACAATCTATGAGTCTATTACTTCGTCAGACTTTTAGCATTTGAAGTTTGATATGTAAGAATGGCAAGTATATCGTTACAGTTTAGCAGATCAATTTCTATTTTTTAAATGAAATAGCTTGGTCTGGGAGTTAATACCTCTTCTGTAAATATTGAAATAAATTATGACCTTCTTACTGAGAGTAGCTAATGAGCTTTTGGCCTTTGATATCTTATTATCTGTACAACTTCTTTTAGGTGGACTTTACATCATGCACTGAAATTTTCAAATACTGATTTTTGTGGTTTTTTTATATATATATAAAAATATATATAAAATCCAGAAAGCAGCTTTGTCTTCTCAGATGCTTTCAAATAAAAATAACTAGGGAGAAACAACAAGTGCAACCTGAAGCTCGGTTTAATTTGTCTTCTCATGTTCTCTGAAAACCAGGCTAAGCTGTTTATTGTGTTACATAAGGTCTCTCTTGCTCAGTTAAAACATTCTTTATATAATATATTTCAGTGCTTTGTAATTCTTCTCCTTCTCTGTAGTAGCTCAGATATGGAACAGCAGCTAAAGAATATATTTAAATACTCATGTCACACAGCTAATATTTGATTTCTTCACTGGCACCTCCCACCACACAAATGGGATCAGATCACATCACACATCAAATCTATGTTTGAATCAAGCACCCTACTCTTTATGTTGTTCTTCCTGCATCTTCAAAGCGCATTAGCCCCTTTTACTAGTTCATCCCTACTGAGCAGGTTGAACTGAACTTCGTATTCTGCAGCAGATTGACTTTCATGTTATACTAGCATAGTGCACATAGCAAATGAAGATTCTATTTAGTCTGTCTATTTTGATTGGCAATACATTAAATTAATTTGCCCTAGTTGAGTCTGTTTTGCCTGTGATGGTAATTGATGACTGATCTCTCCCTGTCCTTGTTTTGACCTACAAGACTTTTGTTGTATTTTTCTCCTCCTGTCCAGCTGTAGAGGGGAGTGATAAGCAGCTTTGGTGGGCACCTGGTATTCAGCCAGGGTCAACCCACCACAGTAATGTTCCAAAAACGAACCAGAGCTTGTAGTGAGTAAGGCCACTGCCAGAAGTGTGTTGTTCAGTCTGCTCAGAAACATCACATAATGAATTTAAGAAACTCTTGTGGCCATGATGGTTGATCACTGCCTGTATTCCATGGCTGCTAATTTACTGTGTGGTGCTAGGAAATTTACATAAACAAAGTGCCTGAAGCAAGTCACTGATGTCTTCCACGTGTCTGTTTATGGAGCTTAGGTCCTAGAATGCATGAATAATTAAACTACTTTAGGATCTATGCTATGAACATAAGTCTCTTATGTTATTGAGAAATAAAAAAATCGAGTGACTCAAATGTGTAGACACGTTCAACAATTTTAGCATTAACTTCTCTGTCAGCTGCTGATACATTAAATAGGGCTAATAATGATCACAAGAAATTTTTTTATTTCTCGAATGGGAATTGTGGTGATAACACAGTGGTAGGAGAACCATAGAAACACTCATAATGAAGTTAATAACCCCATATTTGGTACAGAGCTTGGATAATGTGCGGTAAATAATGCATAGATCCACTTAGTGAATGAAAAACACTAACCAAACCCCCAGAACGCAGTACTGAATAGCTCCACAGCCAGTGAATACCATCCATTTCTAGAAGAGAATTCATTAGAGGCAGCATTTTGGTGACAATATTCAGTTGTTGAAGTGAAGCTTGCTCCATAAAACATAAAGCACTAAAAGGTACACTGTAATTCTGACATTTTCTGTCTCCCTAATTTTCAGAGTTAATTATGATTTTTAACACAGTTTTTGTGTGCATATAGAAAGATCTTTACATTCTAGTTGTATTCAATTACATATTTGTGGATGAGAGCACATTATTTGCAGTAAGCAAAAATAAATTCCAGTTCTCAAATGAGATAATGTAGTATGTTCTTAACTCAAAGGGTCACTGCTAACGCTTTGGCAAGACTTTACAAATTTTTAGGTAAGAAAATGAGATGAGGCATCAAGACATTCTGAGTTATTACAACTGCTTTATGATTCAGTATTCCTATTGTCAGAGATTGCTTTGAAACAATGAAACACCCTTTTAAAGGCTAGAGCAAAGCAGTTCTTTAGGATTTTTATTTTAAACAATAGCTCACTTAGCAAGCATGTTTTCATCTACATAGATGTTATTAGGCAGATCTTTGTATAGCTAGATGACAAGCTTTTGTGTGTGTGAAAATGTACACTTTGTGTGGAAATATATTGAGTAATGAGTCTGAAAAACGTATGTACTTTGACTTCTTGCTTGATTGTTTTTCATTTGAAGAAGTGCAAGTGTCTGGTTTCTAGCTATGGTGTATTTCCAAAGTTGCCTTAATCAGAGAATTTAATTCCTTTAATCAGTTTGCTCTCCTTTATTTTATTTTATATATTTTATTTGTCTTATAAGTAATTGAATTTGATTGTTTTCTACAGTGCTATACTGTGTTGAAGAAAAAATGTAGATAATTGGTTTTTGCAGCATAACATAATAGTTCGTCTATTGCTCTAGTTTTGTATAAAGAACAAACTAGTCTTTAAATTGTGATTTATGTGAAAGTTCAATTGTCCTTTTTTAATTTAAAGATTGATTTTATTTATATGAAGTCAGAAGGTATATATTTAGGGCCTCACTTTGATCAATTCTTGAACAGGTTGCATCATCCAAGAGGGAAGAAGGAGCAAACTAGGGATCCTGTTAATGAAGAATTCCCTCGATACCTGAATGAGGATGGAGGAGAGATGAAATCTTTGCAGCCAGTCATAGGTCTCCTCTAGAGCTGGTGGAGCACCTGAAAGCAGAAAAAAAAATTAATAAAGATGTGTCTGGGTCCAAGAAAGCTTGGTGCAGGTTCCAGTTTGACATACTGCCTGTCAATCCTTATCGTTGGAACCATTGCCTGTGCTAGGAGGCTGTGCTGGACGTATAGCATGCTATGAGTAGTATGACCTCTGTGCTAGTGTAGGCATTGTGATGGCAGTTTTTTGCCTATGCAGTTTTGAGACATGGGTGTAGCCTACAGAGGTGTCTCTGTTTCAGCCCTTTCAAGCGCAAGTAAAACTTTTCAAGCAGTTTCCTGATAATGTTAAATATACTTTTTAAAAATGTATTTATTTATTTTTCCTGCAACAGGTAACAGTTCTTTTAATATGGAAATATTTTAATAATTTTCTACACATCGTGGATATCATGGCCATCATACATTCTGCATTTCCTGTGCTACACGGTAAGCTAATGGTTATTCCTCTAATCTCCTTAATTTCTTCTTTAAATGGCAGGGCTTTTAAAAAAAACGATAATGAATATTGCAGATATTTTAAATAGAGATTATAAATTTGGATACGGTTTGGGCCTAAAGGAGTTCTTTTCCCTTCTGGTAGTATTTCTGAAGGAAAAACTGATCTCTTTCAATGCATATAAATTGATGAATTACATTTTTGACATATCTAATTTACAACAGTTCAGGTATAAAGACACTGAATTTGAATGTCTCTTTCTTCCTATTCTTGAATCTACATAGAGATTAATCTCCTACCTAAGTAATGCTAAGTTATCAATCATTCATGCTGCTAAAT
The DNA here is from genome assembly GCA_025345505.1 of Todiramphus chloris collaris. Lineage (NCBI taxonomy): Eukaryota > Metazoa > Chordata > Aves > Coraciiformes > Alcedinidae > Todiramphus > Todiramphus chloris. The sequence continues at coordinate 2,094,899 of JANVCC010000047.1, forward strand.
GTCAAAGGCAAAGAACATACTGTGCAGTAGGATTGAACTCTTGTTTAAAACAAAAAAAAAATTCTATTTTTCAAAGACAAGGGAATTTCTTTTTAATTCTTTTAATCATATTTACTTGAAAAAATGCTAAGACTGGAAATTTTCCTAGAGAGTTTGAATTCATGTTGTGGTGTTGTAAAAGCTTATTTTATGAAGGATTGAACAGATTTCAGTTGTGCTCTGAGTTTGACGAAGAGGAAAACAGTCTGCTGCCTAATGAGAGAAGGGCATTAAAATAGGAGGGTACTGAGTGATGGCTCTAAGAGGCTGTCAGTGAGAAAACAGATGAAGAGGCAGAAGGGTGTAAGGCCAGAGGATAAAATGCTTCAAGGTTTCTTTAGCTATAACACAGTCAAAGGTGTTGGAAACATCCATTCCCCACTTCTTCCTCCCTCTCTCCTCACTCTGGTGTGCCTGATTAATGAAGTTAATATGGTATATAATGTGAAATATCAATGTGCTCAGGCACTTGCACTTCTTTTTGGCCAGGCGGTGAGATCAGAGCTAGTGGAAACATTAACTGTATTATATACAGAACTGAGGCGAGAAGGAAAAATCTGAAAAGCATAGTGCTTTCTTGCTACCACTGTGAAAATACTGTTGTTTCTGTTTCAGTTTATTTTTTTGTGTGTGGGTATGTGTGTTCTGCATCTGCTGTGTCTTGTTACTGCTACAACCTCTTTGTAAGAGGGCTCAGAATATCAGGAAAATATTTTCAAGTATGGAAAGTTCAGGTAATATTATTCTCTCTCTCTGGGTTGCCTATGCTCAAATGCTTTCCCGTTTCAGAGCTAAGAGGAAAACAGATCTTCCTTTAGCCTGAAAAGTATTTTAAGGTAATGACATAAAAATTTTGAGTCTTTGAATGAGATATTAAAAACATTTTTTGCCTTAGATGCTTTGTGTGTGTGTGTGTATGTGTATGTGTGTGTGTGACATGACAAAGCTTTTTCTTGAAGTGTTTGAGATAGTCTTTGATTGGTATTGTTTGCTCTACTATATTCCTTAAAGTTTGAGTGCATCTGAAATAAAAAGTATTGCGGGGCCATGTCAGGAGAAAAATAATTTCTTTCTTTCAAGATGGGTAATACTTAAACATTGTTCACTGTCACTGTTTGAAGACAGTTACTTTTGTCTGGTCTTGAATGAATGAGGCTTTGAACTGGAATAACAAGATGAATTTGATGAACTTTTGCTGGTATTAGAGCTTTTAAGCCTTTTTAACAGCTCTAACTGTTAGATTACATACATTGAGAGATGCTATATATAAAATGTATAGTAGGTTTACGTTTTTCCCACATGTTCATCGCTGGTTGGCAATTTTTTAACAGCAGTTTGCCTGAGGTGGCAAATAACATGTATTCAATATTTTTTTCTTTGTAACTGCTGAAGACTTAGTGGCCAGCTTTGTATCTTTTATTTCCCCCAGCAAATGAGGAGGAAATGAAAGGAGGAGAGAATTGTGAGAATACACCATTCCAACCTCCGCAGCTGGAAGTTAAAGAGCCCCCAGTCACTCCAGTAGCTGATGCTGAGACTCTACTTGCTGTTGCTCCAGTAGCTGATACCACAGGCCAGGGATACCTACAATCTCCACTCTGACTCCAGTAGCTGGCACCCTGTCCACTCATGTCGTTCCCCCCAGTAGCTGGCACTGAGTCCCTGCACTACACATACACACAAGATAGTGAGATTATGCAGTGAGAGAGTTGAGAAAGGATTTAATGAGAGGATAGGACAGTCTGGTGATGAGGTGCAGGGCTCAGCCAGGCAAGTTCATTAACTGGACCCATTTTACATGTAGGTGGCCCCTTTTATACCCTTTTCTTTCTACCTCCTCCTTCCAGATCCCCTTCTCTTGCACATTTGCTTATCAGCTGACATAGTCCTCCTGCCTCCTCAACATCCTGGCCCCCCAGGTTTTCATCCCTGCCAGTTGCAAAGTCCCAGTTTCCCTGCAGTTTCTTGTATCCCATTAGTCTGACTGACCAAGTTGATTTCTGGCTGTTGTCTTTGTTAAAGCTAATTGGTCAGATTTTTTAGCTCTGTGTGTTTGTCTCCCTCTCTTTCTTTATCATCCCAACTTGGCAAGGTCATTAGACAATCTTACTGAAGAAAAAAACCTTCCCATGCTCTGCACATTCTTACCAATTAGTGTGACTGGCTGGGTTTATTCTTATCACGACTTTCCTTATCAATTGTCAGTCAGGTTTGTCCCTGTATGTTCTTGTTTATGGCTCTTTTGACCAGATATCCTTAAAAGAGCAGCCAGTCTCCTTCCACATACCCTTGCAGAGAATTTTGTTAATTAGAAAAAGGATGTTACAAGATAAATTTTCATTTACTGCAAGCTTTTATGCCAGTGGGTTAGCAATACCTAAACACCTCTCCCTTTGGACTCTCAAGACCTTGTTTCTTCAGTGCATCTGGTCAGATTGGAAATAAACTTGAAATAACATATTCTCTGCAACCACTTTGTGTATATATCTAAGCGTATAGTTAATTTGAAATGTTGTTGGTAATATACTGAATATGCAAATACAGATCACTCTGGCTTTTATTTTCCTTTTTGCTGTGGGATAAATCTTCAATTATGTTTGTAGAAGTATTCTATATTTATCAAATGTTTCTGAAACCAGACTGTGTCCAGTGGTTTTGATCATAGTTACTGGAAATTGTAAACCTCATAAATTTGATAGTCATTTACTAAACAAAGTAACTTTGTACTTCTGTGCCTAAAACAGTAGTTGCATTGTAGGCTACCAGACTGATGTGTGCATGTGGGACTATTCGACATTCATACTGTAGCCACAATATTGAGGGAGAACACTGAGTGAGAAGACAAAAAGATCCCATACACTGATAATTCTAGATTTAATTACAACTTTTGAAGAATGTCAGAAATACTGCCAGATTGAAAAGGTTGAGTGACAATCCAATCACTTGTATCCAAAGTACTAAGATGAATTTTATGTCTGTACTGAAAGTACTTGTAGTTAGAAAAGCATTGATCTTGCTCACGTAACAGAAGAGACTTGGATAAGAGTAGAGCAAAAGCTTGAATTAAAAAAAAAATAGAAAAGAAAAAAGTACAAAACCGCCAAAATACCAAAATCCCATAAAAACCCACAATGCTCACAAAAAAAACCCCACAATCAGAAAACGACAACAAAACATCCCACAGGGAAACAGAAAAACAGAAGAAAAAACCCAAAATATTTCAGAGCTTTTAGAAGCAGAGACAGATAATGTTTTATTTATTATTACTCAGAAGTCAAAGGCAAATCATGACTTTATTTAGGCTTTTATCTCCTCTCATTTGAATTTAGCCTTTTTATTCTATTCACAGTATAGAGAAAGCAGATAGAAAGGAGCACAGACATGTCCCAAACTGCTGTGAAGTCTTCCTGCTTTCCGCACTGTGCACATATCTTTGTTCACGCCCATGTTCTGTGCTAGCCTGAACGATGCATTTTTCTGTCCATCCATTGTCTTGCTGATATCTTGGCCTGACATACACAAAAGCAGCATATGATTACCACTTTGTAAGATAAGAACAGGAATTACCTGCTTATACATCAACAGTTCTGCTTACTTACTGAGTATATTCTGCACGCTCTTTCCTTTCTATTTATGATACTGAATAAAGGAAGCAGAATTCTCTTAGCACGACTATTTAGATAGTAATCTAATATCTGTATCTAAATCCATTGGCCTCAAGTGTCTCACAAGCAGCTGTTTTAGACCTTGGATTACAGCTCAGAACAGGTCATTTGCTTACTGGAGTCCTGGGCTTATGCTGCATACAGTTTCATGATCACCTAGTTGCCAAAAAAGGAAGTGGGTCTGCCTTTTGGTGGGCAAAATTAGTCTTTACAGTTACTTAGGCTTCATAGAAATCTTCATCATTTGACTAGTTGAGATTCTGAAAGAGGCAAGAAATACAGTTTGTAGTGACATTTTGGTGAAATACTACTAGAGTAATTGATATTATATCAAAAAATATTTTTTGCCAGTGAATTCCCATTTGTATAAAGGAATGAATGTAGCCTAAAGAGATGAGTATTTTTCAACACTCTGTGGTGACTTGCTTAATTTTTTCAGACTTTCATATTGCCACTAATAACATCACATGAAAAAAAGCCTTTTCCTTTCAGTAATTTTTGAAAGGCATATGTGGGTGGTGGCTACAATTCTATCTGCCTAAGTTAACAAAAACAAAGGAACAATACAAGGTGATATTTGCTTTATCTAGTGAAAAAAACCAACATGTGTGTTAATGTTTCGGAAACAAAATCCTGTTGAAAGAACTATCTTGATTATTTTTCTGGCTATGTACAACAACAGCTAATAAGTTCTGCCTAATGTTTTGTTGTTCTGCTGGGAGATAAAAGAAAAATAGCCTATGGATAAAGATAACATCTTAAAAGTTGTTTATCTTAACTTAAACAAGGCTTTCAACATGGTCTTTCAGAGCATTCTGTGTCTGTGCTGGGAAGTACCAGTCTGGATGCGAGTACGAGTGAAAAAATGGTCATGCAGTCAGGTCAGTGGCCAGTGGTTAGTGGCCTCCTACCTGGAGATCAGTAACAAGTGGAACACCTCTGGGGTGTCTTGGAGCTGGCCTGTTTCGTACCTTTATCAGTGACCTGTGGGATGAAACAGAATGTACTCTTTCTGAGTTTAAGTATGATAACAGTATAGAGGGAGCAGCTGACAAGCTTGGAGGTAGGGCTGCTATACAGAAGGTCCTGGGCAGGCTGGAGAAATGGGCACACAGAGACCTTTAAAACTGAGCAAGAACAAGTGCCAAGTACTGTCACTGCAACAGAGGAACCCCTGTGATGGTACAGGCTGTGGACAGACTGGGGATATTCCTGAGGGGAAGGCCCTGATGGGCAGCGACCTAAGCCCCAGACAGTAGAAGTGGCCAAGTGCTCCCGGGGCTGTATGAACAGAAGCATGGTCGGCCAAGCTGGTGGGAAAAATTACCCCTTTCTACTCAGCACTCATGAGATCACATGTGAAGTACTGTACCTGTCATTGGGCTCCCCAGTACAAGTCAAATATCCTTGTTGAGAGAGTCCTCTGGAGGGAAAGCTCAGGGAGTGGAGACCTGTTCCCTGTTAGGGGAAGCAGCTTGTTCAGCCGGGAGGTGAGCGAGCTTGGAGAACTTGCACAACCACTTTCCTATATGTATATTTTGACAAGGGAATGTTGTCAGGAGGACAGAGACAGGCTCTTTCTTGTGCCACATGAATGATATAAAATTCTTATAAAAAGAAACAGGGAAAGTTCCAGCTGAATAAAAGAAGAAACCTCCCCACTCTATGGACAGCCCAGCATTGGGACAGGTTGCCCAGGGAGGCTGCATGGTCTCTGTCTATCAGGTTTTTAAGACCCATCTGAACAGACCTGCAAGCAACCACATCTGACCCTAGAGCTGGCCCCGCTGTGAGCTGGAAGTAGGACTAGGGACCTCATGACGTTGACCTTCTCAGCCTTGATTATCTGATGATCTTTAAAAGTACGTGGAGATACTAGGTATTTGGATTTCTAGGAATTAGTACTTTTAGGGAAATTTGGGTGCATGACCTCTTGTGCTTAATACATGACTTACAAACTTTCCATTGTCTACAGTAGGGCAGGAATTTATTTCAGTGGGATTTTTTTATACGCTGATAAATTTCACCTACATGAAAATTATTACTGTCCTTTTTCAGTCACATATATCTTAGCAAATCTTGAGACTTGGCAAAATTTATGACCATACTCTCGAACTCTTTAATTTTCCTGATATGTCTTGTTCTTCCTCTGTTGCTTATTGACATCAATTGATGAGGAAGACTGTTGGGTTTTTTTATCATTTCAGATAGGACCATATTAGTGGGATTATATTAATTAGGCAGGGGTGTTTCATGACAAGTTACTTGTGTCCTTTATCTTAAAAAGGCCAACTCTTCTCTTTAATGATGACAAAAATATGATTGACTTCTGACAAGAGAAAAAAAACCCTATCTGTAACATGACTTTCACTGCAAAGAGTTTTCCTTTGAACTAGAAACTTCTTTGATATAAATGAGAACTGTTCTACTGAAGTTTAAGATAATAACTCTAATTAGAGTTCAATTGAATTTTTAGTGTCTACAGTTTGAATGATGAACTAAATGAATGGAATATTTTTCATATTTTTAAAAGGTGCAAGTATGTGTGTGAACAAAAAAAATAATTTTTTCTTTTATTTATTGGACTGTTTTTCTATTAGAAAAAAAGAAAAGAGGTGGGTTAAGTTAGTTTGAAAGGATTTAAATGTACCACTACCTTAAGAATTTAAAAGATACATTTACAATACCAACTCTATAAAGCAACATACCATCAAAAACTACATAAAAAGACCAAACAAAAGGGGAAAATCTTGACTTATGCAAAACAGAATATTAGTACATATGATGCTTAGAACTGGTCATAATACTAGAATAGAAGATGTACTGATCAGTTTTAACCTCTATTTAATTACTTCTGAAAATTATTCAGATGGTAGATACTCAACTCTTGCTGCTGATTGTGATTCAAGTACGCGGGTGCTTCAGTTCAATGTAGAGAATCATGTAAGCATCTGGGCATCTTGTCCGTAAGAAAATAATAATGATGCAAATTGGTGATTAATGATATGCAATAGCTTGTGTTTATTTAAAATTTCCAAGTAATTTAAAAATTAATTTTGCAGTGACCACTTTCAGAAGTCAGCTTATCAAAGTACTAAATTCATCAACACATTGTCAAGACAAGGTTTTGTCCTCACAGCCAGAGAGGAGATAGTCTGAAAAATCAGCAGTGTTTCCACTAATTAATGCTTAGAAACCTCACACCTTGCTCTGCTTTTACATGATTGGCATATGCTGATGTATCAGCGGATTGCTGCTATAAAGACTTGTTCACCCTTGTGTTCTAATTCTTTTCTTCCTCCTCTTTTCCTCCTCATGCCCATCTCTTGGTCTTTTATTCTTTCTTTCTTTTCACTTTCAGGTATGAGTTCACACTTTTCTGTGTCAGCTCCAGCAATTGTGTGGCTATCTAATGAGATCAGCTTGTTGATTTGATGGAAGTCAATCATAGGAGTCATAGAGTCATAGAATGATTTGGGTTGGAAAGGACCTTTAAAGGTCAGCTAGTCCAACCACCTGCAGTAAGCAGGCACATTTTTAACTACATCAGGTTGCTCAGACCCCTGTCAAACCTGACCTGGAATGTTTCCAGGGATGGGGCATCTACCATCTCCCTGGGCAACCTATGCCAGACAGGTTGCTCTGTGCAACCTGTTTCATCATACTCAATAAAAAAATTACTTCCCTCTGTTTAGTTTAAACCTATTCTCTTTTAGTTTAAAACCATTACCCCTTGTTCTGTCACAACAGGCCCTGCAAAAAAGACTGTTACCATCTTGTAAGCCCCATTTAAATGCTGAAAGCTACTGTAAGGTCTCCCTGGAACCTTCTCTTCTCCAGGCTGAACAACCCCAACGTTCTCAGCCTCTCCTCATAGTAGAGGGGTTCCAGCCATCTGATTATTTTTGTAGCCCTCCTCTGGCCCCACTCCAACAGGTCCCTGTATTTCTTCTGTTGAGGACTCTGGAGCTGGACACAGTGCTCCAGGTGAGGTCTCACCAGAGACGAGTAGAGGGGGAGACTCTCCTCCTTCAACCTGCTGGGCACTCTTCTTTTTTATGCAGCCCAGGACACAGTTTGGCCTTCTGAACTGTCAGTGCAAATTGCTGCCTCATGTCCAGCTTTTCATCCACCAGTACCCCGAAGTCCTCCTTGGAAGGGCTGCTCTCAATCTGTCCACCCCCCAGCCTGTGCTGATACCAGGGATTTCCCTAACCCAGGTTCAGGACCTTGCACTTGGCCAAGTTGAACCTGATGAGGTTCACACAGGCCCACTTCTCAAACTTGTCCAGGTCCCTTGGATGATATCCCATCCCTCTAGTGTGTCAACTACACCACTCAGCCTGGTCTTATCTGCAAACTTGCTGAGGGTGCACTTGATCCCACTATGTCACTGATGAAGTTATTATAAAGGACTGATCCCAGTATGGACCCCTGAGGGACACCACTTGTCACTGGCCTCCATCTGGATATTGTGTCATTGACCACTACCTTCTGGATATGACCATCCGACCAATTAGTTCTCCATTGAACAGTCAACACATTAAATCTATATTTTTCCATTTTACTGAGAATATTTTTGTCTGGTACTGTTAGGGCTCAGGGGGAATATGACAGTATGATGACAGTATGGTTTTAGCATGTCTTACACCATCCGTGGACTCTCTTCCTTGAATAATTATGTAGGAGCAAGTACTATCTTAGAAATAAGAAACTAGGATCAGTCAAGGAAAGAAAAGGGTAATGGAAGAGCTATCAAAATATCTGTTTTTTCAAGCCAGATGTTGTCTTCTGTCAGAAAAAAAATCCTAAACAAAACCCACATACAGATAGGGAAGCAGTACTAGATAGCATAGTACTGGCTGTAAAATATTTGCCATGCTCTGGGTAAGTATCTGTACTGTTGTCCCATGCAAATATTAACATGGATCTCATGAAAGCAGTGTAACCTATTTACACAGCTTCACGGTGCAAAAATTTGGCTTTATTTAGGGGATACTGTCAGTTTACATCAAAGTGCATTTGTTAGAAGAGTACGCTTCAGGGCTGAGGGTGATAGTTAATGCTGCTGCAAGTTGAGTAATCATTGTTGACTGCAAAGACAGAATTTTGCACCATCTATGTAAACAACTCCTGTTTTATCTCAAAATACGATATTAAAAAACAAACAACAAAAAAAATTTGATGAGCTGTAACTCCACCACAAACCAATTTAATTGAATTATAATCCTCTTTATTTTTAATCTAATTCTGTTACAATCTCCCACTTCATTTCTGATTATTTTAAAGAGACATTTTTTCTTTTCTTTGCCCCTTTTTCTGTACTCCTACTCAATTTTTTTTTTTCTGGTGAATCTTACATTGGTGGAAAAGTGTTCCAACTGCTGTAATTAGTGTCCAGTATAATGCAATAAAATTTAGCTTTCAATTAGTCATCAGGGTCAAACACTGTCCTCTTAAGTGTGGAGCATAAAAATTCAATACTTTAATCTCTCTATTAAAAGAGTCTCTTGGGTTACAGAAGCAGATTAAAAACTATGCTATCAAAGATGATAAGCCTGCCAAATGTGCCTTTGTAACTAACTCTAAAAGGCTGGGAATATTTTCAACGTGTTAGGAAATAAAATGAAAGGAGGGGGAGTATCATCACTAGAAAACTGCATCATCTGGCATTCTTGCAAATGGAAATAATCATCATTTCCTTCTAGAAAGAGCCCTTTGTATAACAAATTTGCTTTCAGTGTATTTTTTTTTTTAATGCTGTTGTAAGAATTGCTTGTTCTGCTCACATCTGGTCCTTAAAATGTATTTATTACCCACATGTTTTGATAGCAATTAAAGAACAAATGTTACAGTATTTATTGTCTAATATCAAAATACAGGACAGCTGTATTAGGCTCTTCTTTATCTGGATCTAGTGCTATGCAGGCTAAACATGACTGTAGCATCAAAAAGAAAAAAAAAAGAAACAAACACACAAAAAAAACCCCACCAAACCACAATAGGTTTAGTTGTGGATCATCTATTCCTTGCAAACTGCTGTATATAGTTGACTTTCACACTTCCTCCCTTACTCAGTATGTTTACTTTCTGTGTAAAACTGTGCCTTCCGTGATTTTGTTTCTTTATTCTAATATTCTATACTGGAGCTGGAGGGGTTGAGGGTGTATGTGTTTGATTTTTTTTCTTTCTGCCTTGTCTTTCTGTCTGGTTTGTTTTCTTTTCTTTTCTTGTCTTTTCCCCAAGCATGGCAAGTCAAAGCCTTCAGATGACATACTTGGTCAATAGCATTGTAGTAGAGAAGGGAGTGGCAGTTGGTCTACAGTTTCCAAAATCTAATAGCTATGGGCATCCAGTTCCTCCAGCCATTCCCAATCATTTCTGTGGGTGAATTAATGCAGTCATAGGATAGGAAACTGTAGGACTTGTTCCTACCTTGAACACAACTATTTAGTTACACACATATGAATATTTACATGTTTATATTTAAATGTCTTGATTATTATCTTAAACTATTTATAGATCCTATGATTCAGATCTGTATATTATCCCAATTTAAACATATGTTTCCTAGTTTGAATGTTTGAAAAGCCACTATTTGTTTGTTGTTTTGCTGGGTTTTTTTGGTTTTGGTTTTTTTTTGCTTGGGTTTTGGGTTTGTTGTTGTTTTTTGTTGTTTTGGGTTTTTTTTTGTACAGGTGCACAGTCCCCTTACAGTGAAATAAGCAAAATACTTCTTTGTAGTAATTATATTTGTATAAGAGTGTTTATCCTATTTTTTTATAGTTAGGGCTCTAAAGAGTAAAGAGCTGCATCCTAGTCTTTCTCATATATAAAATCACTGGTGGCAAAGATAGGAAAAGTCTGGGAACACGCTGGGTTAGACTAGCTAGGGAAAAATCACTGTTGGATAAACTTTCACTTCAGTTTAGTGATAGACAGAGCAATATCTTTATTTTCTGAAATGACTGGGAGGTTGACTTTTTTTCTGAGAGAGTAGTTAAAGCTCCACCTAAGATAATATTCAGTTAGTAATATATTTTGACTCCATAGTCATAAATTAGATTTCACAACTAATATAGAGTGTATAAAGAACCATGAGAGGTAATTTTTAATTTGTGCTTATAGGTTTCTCTTACTCTTTTTCCTCAAGGGGGATATTAATTCTTTCCTATCATTGCCTGTAGAAATCATAAAATACAATTATTAAGTCCTTCATAAGAAAGAGTGGTGATGGTGAGATACTAGACTGTAACCAAAATATCATGCACCAGTAACGTTTTTGTTATTTAAAGGAAGACCACGTCTCAGGATGAACATTTCATATGGCATATTTTGTGCTGGAAAACACTTTATAGAATCTGTTGTTGCAAAATTTTAGTAAAAAAAAAAATGTTTAATAGTATTTAAAATTGTTTGAATAGTTATTAATCTTTGTTTCAGATACTGCTGAAAATGTGTAAAGATTCACTATGTAAAATGCTTGTTGAAAAAGTTTAGAGATTTATGGCAATACCTCTTAAAATTAGTTATTGTTATATTGTGTATGTATCCACATTTGAATGGTTTTTCTGACATCAGTGGTTACTATACCCTGAAAAAGGATAATGCAAGAACATCTTGCTGATCATTTTAGATGGATGTGATTTTATACTTCTTTTAAAGGCAGAAAACTGTAAGATGTAGATACTTTTTTTTGGATCTGCCCAATTTGCAGATTTTTTTTTTTTCTTTTTAAGTCTTGAATCTTATCAGGGAGATGAAATACAAAAATTATAAACTCCTGTGCTGCAGTAAAATAGAACACCATGTGCTACTTCTTTTTATTTTTGTACTACAGAAATATTTATTATCAGACAAAAATTCTGCCTTCAAATATGTGCAGAAATTCTTATTCACATCAAAGGAAAGTCTTCACTATCTATGCAGTAAACTCTAGGGCCTTATTTTTGATAAAGAAAATAGTGAAATGTAGCATAGTGAAAGGTATTTTTTTTTTTAAATAGGACAGGTGGGTGTCCTGAATAGCAAGTTTGCAAAAATTTTTAAAATATCGTGGCAAAGAGGTTTTAATATATTACCATTCTGCAAAGCTCTACAGAAAGTTTTGATCAAATATTTTGCATTTAATGACAGTAGTAAAAGATTTAGAGTTAAAATCAATTCTTATATGAAAGTAAAGAGTAAATAATTTACTTTTTTTATTGATTCATGTTTTAAGTTACAGCATTTTTTCTCTATCAAAGGTACTAGAAATTTAGAAATAAATACATAAAAAATGCCTGCAACTATTTACTTCATGAGGAGGAGCAAGATATCCCAAGAATGTTCTGCTCATTTCATTAATTTGTCCAGGTGACATCTGTAGCGTACATTTATATTGCTCTTATTCAGCACCAATCTTGGTTCCTTCTTGCTTACCAGCCTGACATTCTGGTAACCAACATAGGGTGTTCAATAAAGAGATCAAAGTAAATTAATGCATACTGATATGATAGCCTAAGGTGTAGTACCTTAAATTAAAAATGGGAGATACTGCCTGTATCATACTTTTAGCAATTGGACTAGTTGCAACACTTATTCAAGATCTCTCAGCTATCTCCAGTTATTTATCTGTGTCTTGATTTTTGGAATATTGTTACCATAACACTGTATTTAATTCCAGATGAAATTTTGTCATTCTATAATTTCTCCACTGATAGTTCCTCTGCTATTACTATTCTGCTTATGTAATTTAAGACACATCCTTGAGATGTATCTGAAGAAAGGTTAAGGAATGGATATAATTAAGGAATATAGAATAAATACAGATATTAGGGAGAACAATGGACAGATACTGCAACTTTCTTGATATTTTTACCATTTTGCTGAGTGTTTAATTGAAGATTTTGCTTTGTAAATAAGAGAAAGAGAACTATCCTAAAAGAGAACTAGGGAGGGTGAAAGATCTGCTTTTATGAAAAGCAAAGAAACAATGAAGCATATCAGCTTTTAGAAGCCTTTAGAAATATTGTAGTGGGTTACTTTTACAAATTATGCAACAGAAAATCAGATTTCAAATTACAGTCTTATCCACAAATTGTATCTCTGTAAGAGATGATATAGTCCCTGTTAACTGAAAACTGGATTGGAACGGTGTAATCATCTTAGAATCATAGAATGGTAGGTATTGGAAGGGACCTCTGGAAATAACTGAATCCACTCTGCCAGCGCAGGAACACCCAGGGCAGGCCACAAAGGAACAGATCCAGGTGAGTCTTTAAAGTCTCTAGAGAAGGAGACTCTACAACCTCTCTGGGCAGTCTGTTCCAGGCCCTGTCACTCTCACAGTGAAGAAGTTTTTCCTCATGTTGAGGTGGAACTTCCTGTGTACCACCTTGCTATCATTACCTCTCATTCTATCACAGGGCACCACTGAAAAGAGACTTGTCCCTTCTACTTGGCACTCACCCTTCAGATATTTGTAAACATTCATAAGATCCCTTACTATCATACTGTTACAGTTACAAGAAAATTCTGAGATTTTGGAAACAGAAATCTACCAAGGATTTTTTTTGTTGTTGTTGTTAAAATTAGTGTTGGTATTGCAAATTACACTTGCACTTGAGACCTCATCCATGCTTTGAGAATGGCTACTGACAGTATCCATTATTCCTTTATATTCAATATTGATGTTGACTCTTTTTCTCTCTATATGGCTGCAATATGTAGTAACATATGCTGGGCAATGTTTAGTGACATATGCAAAATACATGAAATTATTCTAAGAAAAGAGGTTATTTTGGTAAAGAGACAGCTAGTAGAAACAGACATAAGTAGAAGAGAAAATCCTAAGTAATAGGAATTCTGTGATTTCCTTGTCTGACTTAAATCAGACCAAATTGTTTAGCAACAGTAAGTGCACGAGCACTTCTTTTTGCCTTCTACTGCCTCAAACCATGTTGACACATCTAAATAAACAAGGTGGAAGACCAGAGTCTAGCTTTGAGACCAAACTGTATATCAGTTCTCTCTTGTCCTATGTGGTGAGACAGTTCTCTTAAGAAGCAGAAATACCTGTTTATATTCATTTCCAGAATGCCTCAAATAAGGTGAAGATGGAGCCACATACTACTTTCTTCATGTCAAGAAATGGATGGTACATAGTGAAATCCCTGTGGCAAGTAAGTAGATATGGTTCAGAGCAGGTGATGTAAGAGTCTGGAAATTCATAAGCAAATTTGAGTTGTATTGAACAAATTTAATGTACATGGAAAGCTGCAGTTATTTGTACAGACTGTCGTATGTCATGTCTCACTTGATATGACTCACGTGACATATGATGAAGTCTGAGCTTGTGGAAGTATTTTTCTACTTCCTGATTCCCATCTGATCCTTGCTGAGCTTGTGTTAGCTTTCTTGTTATTAAGCTTGTGTTAGCTTCATCTCTGAGAATAAAACTTCTTTTTAAATAGAGGTCATGAGAAACAAAACAACCAAAAAGCTGTTACGGGTTTTTAATGATGCTTATAAGCTCTTCTGTGAAGCTGCATGAAGTTGATGATACTTATGTACATCCTTATTTACAATAGTTCTGTACCCACAGAAACAATTACTATGTGTATGGATTTTTCTACCACAACAGGTTTATTCAATAAGGTCTGAGTCACTGAATTTAAAGCAAGCAATATCTTTTTCTCTGCTGGCCTGAATTAAAATGAATAGAGATATTACTTTCCAAAATATTAATTGAATCTTCTATCCTTGTTACAAGACAAAGTATAATATGTTTTTCTTTTGTGTTGTCATTTGATCTCAATCATATATGCAATTTTTTAAAAAAGTTAGGTTTATCCCTACATCTTTTTTTTGGGGTGTGTGTGCGTGTTTTCTAATTGCCTCAATCCCCTAAAGTAAGGTAATGATAAATTTAGTAGAAATGCACTAAAATATTTGACTGAGCATTATAAAACTATTCTTCCAAAAAGGAAGTGATTGTCTAAAGAATCACATAGCAATCCTTTAGTTTTATAAAGTAACATCAAGAATTCTTCTCTAATCTAGTTTTATCTAATCTATCTGAAGACCTTCCTATCACTGTGTTTATATATCCTTCCTAATAGCCTTCTGTGGCATTAAAAATGTGTAAGGCTTTCAAAATCTAAAGAGTTTTAGGGAAATTGTAATTCAAATGCAGAAATGATATATATGCAAGCAGGAAGTAGAGGATATGCAAAAAGAAAACTGCATTTTTAAAAGGAAGGAGTGATATTCACCCAAAAAGGAGATACAAATTAATTTAAAGTTCCAATCTCTTCTGCAAATCCTTGATTCTCCCCTTCATCTAAATATGAAAGATGGAAACACAGTATAACTTCATAATCATGATTAAATCACAAGACACAGAAGACTGCACACTGATCAATATTAATGTTGAAATTAAAATTTTGTTATTAACATAATTAATTTAAACTTGAATGCCCAACAGTACTCAGTGTCTTAATACCATCTATATCCCAGTTCTTCAGCTGTAAAATTGATCTTTCTGTACATGTTTACCAAAACTTCATAGGAAATGGTTGTGAATTGGTACTACAGAGAACACTACTGGATACATGTCTATGTCAGGGTAAGGGCTCCATATTCAGGAGCTCTAAAAGTGAGGTGATAATTATTCACTTCTGAGAATGAAGTTTTCTTCTCCAAAGAAAATACAAAGGTCTTTTTCCTTTCTCATGTGATTTTTTTTTTTTCCCTCCTTCCTCCTGTCTTTCTTCTGAATGTATTTTGACATTTTATGGTTTTGCTTAATATCTAAAACAAAACTGAGTAACTTATGTGAATACAATTAGGCCACATGTGCTGTACAAACCAGTTTATTATTTCATGGGACCTCCAGACTATTTTTCTACATTTTTTTCTACAGAGCCAATTGTAACTGACTTCTGGTCTATCACAGTAAATAAAGTTCTTAAGAAGTCCTTCACTGAAGTTATTTTGAGAATCTGGTGCTAGTGTTTTGAAGTACACTTTCCCTTTCATGTAACTCCTCCACATTAAAAGACTTGATTAAAAAAAACAACTCAGACAAAAACCAAACAGACAAAATTCCAAACCAGACCTTTTTATTTATTTTAATTTTCAAGAAAGTAAAGGTATTTGAGCACATGCTAGACTTGTTCCATATTTTAATGTCCCCTTTAGTAGTAATATCCCTTATCAATGATTGATCCAGCAGCTAACCAATATATAAACTGAAAAAACCCTGCATCATTGAAGCCCTCAGTACAAGCTTTCTTTTTTGGGTGTTTAGAAACTGTTCAGGTCCAATAGTGTTGAGTGTGGGCTCTGTCTCACTGTTTTCATATGTAGATATCACTGGCTTGCTTTTTTTTGTAAAAGGCTGTGAAAGTTCTGTTATATTGCCATTTGTCCCACAGAGTCACCACTTGAAAGATTTTAATTAGCTTTACTTCTGTACTGGGATCAGTTTTGTGATATAAGCCCATTAGCCTCTTTTTCATGTATGTATTGCACTTATTTTTTTAGTTCTGGTCTGAAAGTCTAGCCATAGGAGAAACAGGTTTTCCTCTCCTCAGAAACATGCTAGAAACACTTTATCTGTCAAATGATATTTTCTTATGGATTCTTCTTTTCTGAAGAGCTTGACATGAGAAGATTAGGGTATGGAATCTCCTTTATGGAATGCTTTCTGAGAAATGTCATTGCTTGTACATGCCAGAAACATTTCCAATACTGCTGCTATATTTGATAAATCTGGTGTAAAAAATATGTGACAAAAATCCAGAAATTACATCTTTTTGTTAGCAACCTAAGTTTTTCTGGTGTTGCGACTTGCATATGTATGGATTTACACATATACATACGTATATATTTATATATATAATCAAACACAACATTCCTGAGATTAAAAGAGACCAAGAACTCCAATACTTGACTTGATGGGCGAGGGCCATATATAGATGACTGCAATACCTGAAAAAATAAATAATCTCAGTGAAAGCTGAATACCTTATTTTGTTCTGAAATGCTCTAGGAAAATTATAGAACACTGGGAGAAAACATCTTCTATAAAATATTGAAGGAACTTCTCCTAAACTTCCTCTTATATTTCTCTACATATTTCCAAATTGATCCTGAAAAAAGTCATAGGAGATAGGACAGGAGTCTGTAAAATATTGATTTGAATAAACATGGAACAAGGAACAGTTACTTAGTGTTTCTCAGAGTACAAGAACCAGACCTATCAAATGAAGGGATCAAGTTGTTTCTAGAGAAATGCAGGCAGTTACTTTTTAATAAAGTGTGTAGTTAACTTGAGTTGTCACTTTGCAGACAACAAATTTTACTTGTTTTCTAAAAATAGATCATAGAAATTCATATGGAAAAAAAGAAGAGCAAAGGAGAGTAAACATGAAAATACAATGCAGGAAGTCCATAAAATACGAACTGCTAGGAACTAGTGGAATATACCAAAGAAGCTAGAAGAATAGATTGTGGGAAGGACTGCTGATGTACTGTCCTCCCACACGCCCCACCAAAATCTTATCAAAACCAGAACAAAGTCTGTTAAGCCTTTTTTTCTGATACAATCTTTGTTTTCTAAATTTTCCTCAAAGTGTTAAATCCCCCTTTCTCTTTCTTATTTCACTTACTTGAAACTGTGCTTTTTCATTCTGAACTCCCTACTATTTTTTCTATTTCACATCCTACCCTACCTCATCTACCATCAAAGATTATTACCAGTGATCAATATCCTCTCCCAAAATATCTCTTTCCTCTCCTGCATAAGCTCCTGAGGCATTCATCACTCTGCTTTAATCTTCTCCATCTAGTGGCGTTTCTACCCACTCATCCATTCAATAGGCCTATGAAGAGGAGTACTGACATTTCTTATTTGCTGCATCTACTTTACTCTGAGCAATGCCATGGAGGCAGAACGTGGGTGATGAGCAGGAATGCACCACATTGATGTGTGTGATGTGCCACAGAGCAAGCTGTTATCATCTTGTCCTTTCTTTTTCATTCCAGCTTGCCCAAACAGAGCAAAATCCAGCAAAAGACTAGAAATAAAAGATAAAGCACCATCTAAAATCTCTGTCATTAGAACTGACTTGCTCAGATATTAGATAATATAAGAGTGTTTTGCTACCTTTCTATCTCTAGATGGCATAGTATACATCACATAATAAGGCAGTGCTAGAAACATCTGCTTAATAATACATTGTGTGTAATGAAATGAGCCTCATCTGTGCATTATTGTTAAAGTATTTTACAGTTGCAGTGGCCTTTCTTATCTGTGTTCTTCTTTTGGAGACTTTACCATTTTTAAATGATTCAGGAGATATCCAGTGCACATTAGAAGTGTAGAGGGATCTTTTTACCATCTGATTACTCCAAGGAATCCCAAATTCTTCTAAAATGCAGTAGAAAGTGGATATAAAGCATTGTCAGTACCCAGTGATAGTCCATGTATTAGTGGCTGTGGAACTCCACTGTATGCTGTCTTAAACACAGTTCCTCTATACTACACTGCTTTAGTCACATAATTGTGTTTCAAGAGACAATATGTGCTAAGTCCAAAGGCACTCATCAGGCATTCTGTAGCCAGTAGAGAATACCTGTAGCATACATGTACATACACAAATGTTTCCTTTCAGATACAAAAGCTAATCAATGGTTACTCTTAATTAAAAACTAAAGTGAACAAGAAAAAAGGAGAGTAAGGAAACACCTTTTAGCTTTTTACTTCTTATCCCATAAATCTCTTTCTGAGTTTACTGTTATTTTGATTAGGATATGTTATATGACTTTTTTTAAATGAGGAGAAATTAATCCTCCTGTCTGCATCTTTCTACCCCACAAAGACCTGTGGGGCAAATGGTACTGTAAGTTTCATTGTACGGAAAGAGAGGTTGATCTCTAATAGATTAGACACTATCTGCAGAGCTATGCTGTACAGGTTTTGCTCTATTTTACTTCCCCTTTGATAAACTTAACTTTAGATGTGAAGCTTCAGATCAAGAAATAGTTATATAGTGAAACACTGACTGTAGAAATATATAATATTAATCACAAATTTTGAGTGGGCTTTTTGTATGTGCTTTTTTATTTTTCCTATGCATTAGATATAAAAGACTGAAAAAAACACACCACAAATCAAAATGTAAATAAAGTGTTAAGTGAAAACAGAAATAATTGATTGTGTGCATTAGACTGCATTGTTTCAGATAGTAGCTTCCTTTTTTCACTTTCCCTTTTCTTCCTTTTATCTTCCTTTTTCATTTTTCCTTCTTTTTTTCTTTTAACTGTTTTATTTTTAATTATTTTTTCAGGGTTTTTTTTTTTTTTTTCCCACCTGGTCCCATTGCAATATACTGATACATTTCAAACACAGGTGTTTTTCTATTCAGAAAGTTCTTGTTTGCTACGGTATGATTTATAAAGCAACAGTCAGCTTGAAGTTTAGCTTAAATTAAGAAAAAATAAGTCTTTCAAAGATGACACCTAGAAAATGTAGGGACTTATGTTGTTCTGTATTCTTTACATGCAGGAGATGCAAAGAAAGAAATTGGGAAACAGCTTGAGGAAACAATCAAGAGGATGATACATACATGCAGAAAGCTAACATGAAAATGGGAGTTTGTATCTATCAGTTCAGTGTACCATAAACCACAGATATTTATGTGATGTTTTTTGCCCAGAGCACCTCATGCATGTGAGCATCACTCAGTATCTTATAACAAGCTTTGGATCTTTAATATAAAAGTGGGTGAACTAAACACATTACCTGCTTTTGTTCAGCTCAGTTGTTCATGCAGTCCTTACAGTAATGTTAAAAAAGCATACAAACATTGCCATGGGCAGATGGTGCTTGTGCATCATGAGCTAAAACCACCTTTTTTGTTAGACTAATATGATTACACTCACACCATACAATTACATCAGGAGATCATGTGGAAGTAATCACCGGGCAAAGGTTACAATATTAATTCCAAATTCTTAAGGCATAATATCAAAACCTGAATGAATTAGATGTTGAAAATATTTTTATTAGCATCTTGTTGATACTACTTTAAAAGTGAATACTTGCTTTCACCAGGAAGAAAAATGGTTTGTGAGATGACTGAGAACACACTTTTTGGTTTTCGTTTTTTTTTTATTGTGGATATTGATATGTATTTCCCTTTGAAGAAAATGTGTTTGCCTTTTTTTTTTTTAACATATTCATAAAGGCTACTAGTATGTAGATTCTGATTTTTCACACCTCTCTCAAAATTCCAAAGTTGTTTCATCAACATCTTTATTTCAGTGAGCAATGCAAAGATTTTAAAAAACATGACAGTCCTTTAGATCCTAGTAAAAATTATTTGATGTGCTTTTCTGTTATATCATGATGTAAATTTTCTTCATTTTTTTATCTGTATTATTTAATCCTTCAGAAAAAACTAATTCAGAACATGCCTCAGAATCTCTCACTGATAAAAATAAAAGCCTTGTGTAACAGCGTAATTCCTGCTGTTATAATTGGACCATAATATTGAATAGACAGTACTTGTGTATGTTAAGAGATACTGGTTTTCACCTGTGCCAAAGTATGTGTCTGAGTATGTGTTTGCCGCATTTTCTGAGATGTGGGCTTTATCTATTTTTTTTCTAACCTCTCCCTCCCCCCCCCTTTCATTCTGGTCTTCATTTTCATCTAAAATCCATTCTGAGTAATGGAAATATTTTCCTTCACCTCTCTTCTGTATTAAATAGCCTAACAGATCTTTTCCAACTCAGTATCTTCATTTTTCACTAATCTGAGGAAAGAGTTTAAGAGGTTTACCATTAGTAAATTCACTTCTAATATCCTGACATTTTTCAACATGTATCATGTGTTATTTTTTTCATAAAAGGATAAGCATTACATTCTGGTAGACATTCAGGTGAGTTACTACAGAACACAGCAAATCACTTGGTGGTATTTTTGTTTCTTAACTACTGATTCTGTAAAATTTTCCAATTCTGTCTTAGCTATAGCTGTAATATGCATCCACATCACATATTTTACTGTTCTTTATTTGATCATTTAAGTCTTTCTCTCTTTTTCTTTGTTTATTTTCCTGATAAAAAAATACTTTTGGTACTCTAGAATGCAGGTCAGCATCTGCAAGTTGTGAAAGCATTATAAAATGAAAAGTGGCCTAAAAAACCCAAATGACAGCAGGTAATTTCAAGTCATGCTGAAAATTTTATCAATAGCACTCTTAAATATGATGATGAGATCAGAAGCTGCTATAGAGAAATTTATGTTAAGGCTAATACAAAAAGATGATTCTTTGAATTTCTAAGTGTATTTATCATATTATATGTAGGGTTTTTCCTTTTCTTTTTTTTTTTTTTTTTTTTAGTTATTTTTGGTTTTTTTTTTCTCTATTGACAGTGTGCCTGAAGATTATCACAACAGCTGGACTCCTTCATGGCAGCCTGTAGCACATTTATATCAGGTAGTGCTTGTTTTGCTATTCAGTCAATGAGTATGATCTAACTTTCAATTTGGAACTAACTTTGAAATAGATCCTACTTTGAGTAAAGAGTAAGACCTGATGACCTTCAGAGACCCCTTTAAGAGAAACTTACAGAGGGAAACTCCTGTTTCAAATAGTGGAAATATTTTATTTGTTCAATGCTGCCTTTCTGTACCTTATATTACGTTGTTTGCCTTCCTCTTCTACCTGTACTTTAGCTACTATCTTATTTCCAATGTTATTTATTTTCTTTTATTTTGTGTTGTATGTGTCATCATTTCTTAAAGTGTATCTATATAAGTGTCTTTAGTTCAGAGTTATGCATGTGGAGTAGATATGCTGATAATTACACTTAACACACTTTGGTTTACAGATCGTTCACTTGGAGTAGTCTTGGACTGTGCAAACTGGATTTTTTCAAGATGGAACTGAGCTGGAAAATGTATTGCAGCAGCTCATAGGCATTTAGTTCCTGGGACCAGACTAAAGATACTCTTAGCCCAAAACTGTGCGTCGTGTGCACCAAGTATCATCAGCACCAGCTGCTTTACTTCAGAAAACTGCTCCAATGTGGCCACACTTTTACTCAAGTAGCTTTAGCTTTAGTGTCTTGAGAACAAATGTTGTTCCGTGAACAATAGCTTTCCCAATCCTTCACCAGTTTAACTAACTTTTGTAAGCTAAACCGTGACTGTGAAGATGGAGGAAGACTGAGAAGTTGAAGGGGTAAGATTAAAAAGTCCAGTCCTGGGTGTGCCCACGTAGGTATTTCGTTTTAAGGATGTTATTTGTATACAACTTTCCCGCTGAATTACACATTCATATTTTTCAATACGACCTCTTCTAGAAGAGAGATTATTTGTTGTTTCTTTCATCCAAATACAACACATGCTGTCTGAGGTGTACTTGTTTTTATTGTCTCTTTTTGGCATTCTTAGGTGCTGTTACAGATAGTCCTGCTTCAGCTATCAATAAACCCAAGTGCCTACAAAATGAAACTGGATCATTTATGAAGCTATCTACTGTTGGTGACATACGTATGTGTGTGCTTTTAGAAAAAGTCTACATGAGTGAATACAAGCATCTCTGTGGAAAAAATGGCTACATGTCCAGTTTTAAGGTGATAAGAGTCTGCAATAATGGTGAGTGGTAGGAAAACTTTAACACCTATTTGTTTCATAATGAAACATAATGGTAGTATGTTATGTTTGGCAGAAATTATTAACTTGCCTATTCTTTTAGCATTTGAGAGCATAAATGGAATGCTTCCTACTTTTTGTCCACTGAGTGGAGGAGGTGTTTTGTTTACTTTTTTTTTCCAGCTCTGAGAGTAATATTGATGTATATGTCTTAATTTCTCATATAACAAATATAAATTCATGGAAAATTAAATAAAATGTCTAAAGTAGTTTCACTTTGTAATGTCAAAATATTATTATGAATTTATATTTACTGTAGTAGCCATGCTGTAATGAATTATTTGCTGCTTATAATTAGTTGCAATTCATACTTGCATAGTACGTCCACTTATCAAGCAATAATATTGTAGCTTTTACTGTGCAAACTCATGTTTAGTGGTTATGAGGTCTTTTTCTAGAAATATAATCCTCTTCATCTAATTTCTTTCTTACTGAGTGACTGAGAACCTTTTTCTCTAATCGCAGTTAAATATAAGCAATGCCCATCTGACATCTGAAAGTATCCCCCATCTCTTGGGACACATAAAAAATGGAAGGGAGCAATGGTGTTGGTTTGTGAGATGGTGCAGAAATATGCAGGCAGCACCACCCATGAAAAGGTTGGCTTCCCTGCTTTCCTGATAAACCTGTACTCAGGCCTGGGGCAGATTTAGGATACAAACAGACAGTGGCTAAAAACAAGGTTTAGTGTGATGGAATGGTCAGCAGGCAAAGCCAGATGTCTGTTGCCTCCTTTGAGTGGATAACCTTGAGGGATCAAAATCAGCTTGTCTAATGTCTGGATGGGAACAGTTTACTCTGAGGTTGATTTTGCTTCATTTGAAATGTACTTGATTGCATTTGCTGTGTTTAAACTATGCATATCTATTATTATACAGTAGCAATCCAATGCATGTGAAGACCCTGGAGAAATTATGTGTGGAAGCTGAACTGAAGACCTCTAGATCATAAAACATAAGATTTTTCTGGTGAAACCACTGTTTAGGTCAGGGTAGCATGTCTGCTATTACCATCATACACAAGGCTATCTGCTAGTGGGAGATGACAAAGCTACATGTTGCTTTGTGGAGCACACAGCTGCCCTTAAGCATATGGTCCTTTGCCAGTGTTCAAGGGAGCTCTGCTTGACAGATAATTAGAAACTTGTGACGAAATCTCTGCTCTTTAGGCAAAATAATCATTGAAGGGGTGAATCAACTCCAGCAGCAATACTGCTGGGGTAAAGAAATATTGAATCTTCTGAAACAGTCTACTCTGCATTAAAGTGAGTGTTAGCAGTGAAGTAATACATTCTTTGATAAGGAAGAGTGTAATACTACCATTTGTCATGCCATAGACAAGGAGAAATGTTCATCTCACCACTGGAAAACAGCACTTCTCCAGTTATTGAGATAATAATGCCTGGGGAAAGTTGGTATCAGCAGTGCCAAATAACCAGAGATATTCCAAGTTTGTTTCTGATGCATGGTTTGTAAAATATTTGCTGTTGTTGGTGAGATTGACTTTTCAGAGTCTTAAATCTTAGGCAATATGTATTTCTTTCTTCTCTTCTTAAAAGGAGAATAAGAAACAGTAAAACCCTGATTGCTTAATGTGAATGACTGCTCATCAGTATTGTACTCTGATGCTCTGCATGCATCACTGATAACTGAGGTTACTGATGAAAAGTATTGTCTTCACTTTCTAACCATGTCATAAGAACGAAGGAAGGAAATGTTAACACAGTGTCTAATAATAATAATCTCCTCTGCTGAAGAACAGAAGTATGGAGTTTGTCAAACATCTGCCTTTCTGCAGATGTGTTTCTTGCAGTTTCAGATGGAATTTATTTCTTAAATAGCTGAAATTGTATGCAGATGAAATTCTGGAGTTGCAGTCAGTTTGCCTCCACTGCATCTCTGGTTGTACCACTCTTTTGCCTGATCATATTCCAGTATAAATGAAGCATCTATCTGCATGTGATGGTTACACCTGGGCTTGTCTACAAGGAACTTTGGTGTCGTTCTGCCATTGGTAACATTACTTCTCCATGTTACTTGAATATGAGGAAGGAAAACCACTTGTCTTAAAAAGTGTGGTTGGAAAAAAAATGAAATCTTAAGAGATAGATATGGGAGTGGATACTATGAGAGAAACCTTAATGGATGAATCTGGAAGTGAACAGAGAATTATGAGGAAGGGAGAATCTGTCCTTGCTGCTTTTAATAAGCATCTCTTCAGCCAGTATAGGACAGTTAATTGCTGAGCAATAGGGAGAACAGTAACTGTCAGTGACTTTGATGCTATGCTAATAAATGCAAAGGAAAAGACTATAAGAAAGCTGGCAAGTGTTTACTGTGCCTTGAATAAATGAGCTCTAGCCTACTTTTAAATAGCTGCTTATTAAGTGAATTTTGCCCATTTTACGACTTAAGCAAATTGGGATTCCTGCTGGCAGGGAGAGGCGAAATAGTCCATTTAATTATGCAGTTTAAGGAATAGCTCTTGTCTCCTTCATGTTGGCATGTTATAAGTGCTGGATATGAATTGTTGCCTCAGCTCCTCCAGAGAAAAGGTAAAAAACCTAAAACTCAGGAAAAGATTGGACAGGAATTCTAATTTGAGTTTGCAGTGGACTTTTAATTTATTTATTTATTTGTTATTTTTTATTTTTTAAATAGAGCGATCGTTTAGGAAACCTCCAGGGGTAAAATGGACTTATATGCTACTTCTCTTCCTGTTCTATTCAGTGAGAACTTCTCTTCCTGTTATATTCATTGAGACATCCAAAATAAGCATTGCTATCTCTCTGTTAATATTTTTTCTGTTGATTCCTGGTAGGATGCAACCTTCTCCTTATATTTTATTAAATACTCACTGATTTCAGAGATTCCTAGTACAGTCCATCTTAAAGTGCAATTTCCTGACTGTTTGCATGTGTAATCTGAGT
Organism: Todiramphus chloris collaris; assembly: GCA_025345505.1. Taxonomy (NCBI): domain Eukaryota; kingdom Metazoa; phylum Chordata; class Aves; order Coraciiformes; family Alcedinidae; genus Todiramphus; species Todiramphus chloris. Next base: position 2,120,244 of record JANVCC010000047.1, read on the forward strand.
AAAAAGTGGTATATTTAAACCACAGTTTAAAATTCAAGCATTCTTTTCCCTGACTCAAGTATTGTATAACTCTGAAAAAAAAAATGTTGCAAGGAAGGCATTGCTGCTTTTTAATACAGTCTCTCCTGGTTTCCAACCAGTAAGACACACCAGACCTAGCTTTGGCTCTGCTGAGCATACTGATGTCCTTCCCACTTCATGGCACAGTTCAGTGTGAGTACAGTACCCTGTCAATAGTGCTGGCCCTCAAAGATGAAGGTAGCCCTTAAGAATCACTATTAAGTGAACTCAGATCTTTCCAAATAATTGCATTTTTAAGTGTCTTTGTAAGCATTATTAACAGTTTCAACGTTCAAGCCTTCAGCTGAAAGGGTATGCACAGGGAGTACTCAGGGGATGAAGGCTCCTCTCTGCAGTGAAGTAGTGCTGTGAAAACATGAGTAGAAGAGAGGTGGGCTGTGTACTCACCCTTGACCTTGGTTTATCAAGAGGCTTGAAGTGAGAAGAATGGAAGCCTTGGAGGGAAAAGGGGCACAAGAAAACTGGTTAATAGCCAAGGATCACCTCCTCCAAGCTCAAGAGTGGTCCATCCCCATGAGCAGAAACTCGGGCAAAAATGTCAGGAGGCCATGGTTGAACAAAGAAATTCTGACCAAACTCACTCATAAAAAAGAAATGTAAAGAAGGTGGAAGCAGGGACAGGTAACCTGGGAGGATTACAGAAATACTGTCTAAATATGCAGAAATGCAATTGGGAAAGCCAAAATTTACGTGGAACAAGAAAGACTTTTGTAAGTACGTAAGTGGCAAAAGGAAGGCTAGTGAAAATTTGTGCCTGATACTGAATAATGCAAGACATGGAAAAAGCTGAGGTCCTGAATGCTTTATTTGTCCCAGTCTTTACTAGCAAGACTGGTCTTCAGGAGTCACAGGCCTCAGAAGCCAGGGGGAAAGACTGGATCAAGGAAGACATACCCTTGGTGGAAGAGGCTCAGATCAGGGGATACATAAGCAAACTGGACGTACATAAATCCATGGGACCTGATAGAATGCATCCAGAAATGCTCAGGGAGTTCAATGATGTTGGACTATATGACCTTCAAGGTCACTTCCAACATGGGGCATTCTATGATGTCATTGCAAGGCCACTCAATAATCTTTGTTTTATTATGGTGACTGGGAGAGGTGTCCGAAGAGTGGAGGAAGGCACTTCTATTTTCAAGAAGAGACAGAAGGGTGAGACAGGAAATAACAGATGGGCCAGACTCACTTCAGTCCCTGCAAAGATGATGAAGCAGGTAATCCTGGAAACCATCTCCAGGCACATGAAGATGAAGGTTATCAGGACTAGTCAGCATGGATTCACCAGTGGGAAGTTGTGCTTGAACAACTTGCTAAACTCCTATGACAAAGTGACTGGCTTAGTAGAAGAGGGTAGAGCAGTGGATATTGTCTACCTATACTTCAGGAAGGTTTTCAGTATGGTCTCCCATAAAAGTCTTACAGAGAAACTGATCAAGTATTGGCTGGATAATCAGCCTGTGAGATGGAATGAAAACTGGTGGAACAGCAGGGCCCTGAGAGATGATGAACACTGGAATGAAGTCTAGTTCACAGGACTGCAGAATGTTAGGTATTTGAAGGGACCTCAAGAGATCATCTAGTCCTATCCCCCTGTTGGGGGCCAGTAATCAGGAGTGCATCCCATGGGTTGATATTTGATTCAGTATTAGTTAAAATCTTCATTAATGATCTGAATAATGTGTCAGAGTGCACCCTCAACACCAACTGGTTTTATGTGTCCAGTTCTGGACTCCCCAGTACGAGAGAGATATATATGGAGTTACAGGAGAAGGTCCAGTGAATAAGATGGTTAAGGGACTGGAGTATCTTTCATAGGAGGGCACGGACTCCAGCCTGGAGAAGAAAAGGCTTAGGGGCAATCACATTAATGTATGTAAAAACCTGAAGGGAGGGTGTAAAGGAAACAGAGCCAAGCTCTTTTCCGTGTTGCCTGGTGACAGGACCAGAGGCGATGGGCACAAACTGTAACACAGAAGGTTCTATTTGAACATCAGGAAACACGTTTGTACTGTAAGGGTGGCATAGCACTGACACAGGTTTTCCTGAATTGTTGGGTAGCCTCCATCCTCAGAAATATTCCAGAGCCATCTGGACACAGTTCTGTATCCAGGAGTATATCAACCAGCTCTAGGTGTCCCTACCTGAACATGGGGATTGGGCCAGATATCTCCAGAGGTCCTTTCCAAACTCTACCATTCTGTGAGTCTGTGATTCTGTGGAAGTGTTCTAGGAACTCTGAAAAGAGAGAAGACCACCAACAGAGAAATTCACAAGTGTAGCTAAAACACTAGTTTTACAAGTGTAGCTGCTTCTATCTCTCTAGGGCAAGTCCATCTAACTCGCCTTAACCGCACATCATATTTCCCCAGTCCTGGTCCCTTCTGTTCCAATTCTGTGGGACTACTAGACACAGTGGAGGGATAGTTGCCAGAAAGGGACAGCAGAGCAAATAACTTGAGTAATGAGTGATCCTTCTATATTGGTCCTTTTTTCTTCATAGATTTCAGATTCATGAAGATAATTCATTGCTTTCAGCTATAGGTTAATGCTATAGGTTTGAATTTATGTTTGAGTTTGATGTCTCAGAAGATATTCCAACATCTGTGATTCTTGATTATTTGATAAAAAGAGATGGTCTCTTTTTTTTCCATTCAATTGTTAAAGTCATATGATTAAGTATTCATTATCCTTGCTGCTTTTTCTGTGGTTTTGTGTATTTTCCCCCTTTGTGTTGTTTTAAAACTATTCTTTGTTAATTCTATTTGTTGCTCAGATAATGCCTGTTCAAACACTTGCATTTTCCGCTGCTAATCACCTCCTTCCTCACACTCTCTCAAGGATTTTCTCTCCCAGTTCACAGTATTATTTCTGCTAATTTATAATGTCTCTGTTGCATAGAGCAGCAGGGTTGTCGTGTTAAATTTGCTTACACAAGCAATCTTTTTTTAAAAAAAAAAAAAAAAAGGTGGGATTTTCAGGGTATGAAGGTCAGCCCTAGGCTAGGGGCTTTAGCAAAGCATGAACAGAAGGGGTGGGACAGGAGGCAAGGGGAAGGGGGCTGACTGACTTACTAGATGAGGGCAAGTTGAATTCTAGCTGTTCTTAAAAATCCACTCGATTATCAAAAATCAGTAACGGAAAATGAACTACTAAAAGTTAGAAGTACACAATGAATCAAGTACACAGAATGAGGTCTCTAGGAATCAATTGGCCAGTGATTCTCTCAGGGAGTGAAAATACTCTCCATTGTCAATGGATGGCCCATGGAGAGAGATGTTCCTAGTGCCTCCAGTGCTCAAAGGCGCAACTGAGCTTCCCTCTGGTCTCTCTCATAGGCCCTGTGCACACTACAAATTATGTCTTCTTGAGAGCTGGCCTCAAGTCCAGCCTTTGTAAATCTCTATCTTGCATCCTACTCTGTTGCTCCAGCACAGGTGCTCGAGGGGTGGGCAAGAGCTTCTAGTGAACGGCTTGGAGCAAGAGGCAATTGGCAGCATTGCCAATCCATGCAGGTGGCACTGGGCTGAACCCATCACATTTATAAAGAGCTGTGCTTGGCAGGAGCAGGTGCTGAGCTGGCGGGGACTCTGTGTCGAATTTAATTTACCGCATGATCTGGCTCAGCAAATATTCAGCATGGATGCTTGTTCCTGCTTAATGTTAAGTAGCTAAGTAAACACAATAGAAGATCCTCACAAGTGTTAAATATCTGCTGAAAAATGCAAGTTCTTGAAAAGTCCAAATGCAGGAAAAATATTTTTACTCATTTGTCTGCTAGTGTGCCTCATTTACACATGATGTCAAAGCAGCATTCTTTCTGGATTACTCAGGAGTCTGAAATTATTTTAATTGTCTTTGTATATATTCCCCAAAAGTAAGTTTGTGTACAAAATTTTACGTGGGAGACTTAAAGCCAAGAGTTTGGAACAAGCATTATCTTAAATTTTTGAAATAATTATCTCCAGAAACTAAAAGCTGCTGAGAATCCTTAAATCTGTGCAGCTTTTTGTATTTTTTACAAAGTAAAAGTAGACTGGGATTAAAATAATGTTTATTTAAAAAAAAAAAAAAAAGCTGAATTTAAGATAAAATAATCAAACTATAACTGTAATTGTAAAGCTATACCAGCAAGCTGCAAATACCATGTCAGTCAGCCCTGTCTAGCTTTAAGTTGATACATGTTTGTTGTATAAATAACTTAAAATGTTGCTGTTTATTCTATAGTAGTATGGTATCCAAGACTTCCTGTTGACTACTTTCCAGGAGATATTCTGTCTTACTTTAAAGGAAAATCTGCCTCCAAGTGGCCTGTAAGTTAATTTTCTTTAAAAGTTTTTTTACTTTTTCATTTCTAAATATCTCTTCCCTCCTCCAGTTATATTTTCAGTAATGTATACATTGGTTAGATGATATCAACTCTTTGAACAGAACATTTAGGGAGCAAAGGGGAAACAAAATTACAACAGTTCTGGTTTTAAATAGTTAATCTTAACAGCCTACTCCTAAACTGTGTCTTCCAACTCTTATCTGTCATTTTTGAAGAGTGAAATTTAAATATGAGACATCTATACTGTTAGATATTGATCAGCAGACAGATGTAGATGTGTCTGAATAGATGGAATCATCCATTCTATCAGAGGAGGAAACTATCAGTGTTACAGATGTGATGCAATATTCTATGTTTGTCAAATGATTGCAATTATGATATTTAAAATATATCATGATGCTAATAAAAATAGGCATTCTTAGACTTTGTGTTATGATCAAAATAGCAATTCTTCCTGTACCTGGCTATTGTAATGCTTTTAAATGGCATCGCCCTTGAATATTTGAAGTGTTTTTTGGCAATTCATGAGTGAATGTGTGCAGGTATTCTCTTCCAATTTCCTCTTCAATAATAGTAATTGTAATGATCATGATAATGATAATAACAACAAAAATAGTCATAATTCTAACCACGTATTTTATACTTAATACCTTATGAACACCTTGAAATGGAAATTTAGAGTGATACAGTTTAATATCATAAATAGTTTACATTAATAATTTGTGTTTAGGTATCTGCCATTCTGCTATGAATGACCAGAAAACTCAGTGTTGTGGTTATCAAAGTATAAAAATAACATTTCTTTTCAGTTTAAATATGACACTTAATCATGAGGTGTTTGAGAATCAAGTTGTTATATAATGCTGGCATTCTCTGGAAGATAACAAACTAGATTGTTTTAAGTTTGTGTTGTGGTTTAACCCTGTCCAGCAACTAAGCACCACACAGGGGCTTGATCACTCCTCCCTTCTCTCTCTCTCTCAATGATGAGAACAATTGAAACCAAGTAAAACTTGTGGGTTGAGATAAAAACACTTTAAAAATTGAAATAAAATTAAAATATAATAACAGTAGTAATAATAATAGTAATGAAAAGGAAGGTAACAAAAAGAGAGAAATAAAACCCAAGAAAGTAAGTCATGAACAATGCAGTTGCTCACCACCCACTGACTGATGCCTAGACAGTCCCCAAGAAGAGATCCGACCCTCCCAGCCAACTGCCCCCAGTTTATATACTGAACATGCTCTCATATGGTATGGAATATTCCTTTGGCCAGTCTGAGTCAGCTGTCCTTCATGACTTTTTGTGCCTCTCCAGCCTGCTGACTGGCCAGGCATGAGGAACTGAAAAGTCCTCAACTTAGGATAAGCACTATTCAGAAACAACTAAAAATATTACTGTGTTATCAACATTATTCTCATACTAAATCCAAACCACAGCATGGTACCAGCTACTAAGAAGAAAATTATTTCACCTGAAAGCAGGACAGTTTGGCTTCTTTGTTTCTGTAAAAGTAGATCCTCAGTTCATTGTCCATGACATTAATCTAATTTTTGTCTGCAGCACAACATGTTTGGTCCTATTATCCACTACAAATCCTTTTAGCAATTAAGATACTTTCGGTCAAGTATAATTGTCAAAATTATTTCTGTTGCTGCTATCCCTTTTATATGCATGCTTCTGACCACCTGGTATAAATGGCTGTTGAAATTTTAATAGTCAAGTTATCAGCTTTTTCTATGCATATGGAATGATTAGCACAGATTGTATTACGAAAAAAAGTTAATCTTTAGACTTGCTATTAGTTTCATTTACAGCATTAGCAAGTAAACCATATCTCTAAGCCATTAATTTAAAAAAAAATTAAAAATTTACTTTGCATGTCCACATAACTTCATGTCATGTTTAGGTTTTTTTTCACAGTTATATAAGGTGCATTGTGGATTCCTGTTTTGTCAGAAGTTTTTTTCTGGATAACTATTTAGAGTTGCATTCTAAGTATGAATGACAGAAACTCTTCCTGTAACCATTTCCCAAAATACTGCTTTTGTGTGTGTTGTCTTCTCTCCTCTCTTTTATTGTTGCTTGTTTTAATTTCCTTTGGAAAAATAAGTTGGCACAATCTCTGGTGAAATGGAAGATTGGAAAATTCTGTACTTGCCCCTCATTAGAGGAACTGATCTGTGTCATCATAAGAAATAAATCTGAACATATCTTGCATGACTTCCTTACTAGAATATATTTTGGTCGTGGATGGGTAACTACCTTTGCTCTTTTCAATAAGTAACTCTTATAGGCTCAAATTCCTCAGATATTAAAGTCCCTTCCTTCCAAAATCCTGCCACAGTTTTAAGTGCAATATCAATCAGTTAAGTCTGGCACTTCAAGAGAGTATGATTATGCATGACTGCCACTGTGAGGAAGCTATTACCAGTGGAAGGCATTGGTGAGGAAGCTGGCAATAGGCTGCCTATTGTTTTAGAAGGTCAGAGAAAACAAATTTTCAAGAAGTTTAAATTTCACTGTAAAAAAAAAAAAAAAGGTATAAGTTTCTGGCCTTACACAAACTCAAAATATAGAATGGTTTGGGTTGAAAGGGACCTTAAATATCATTAGGTCCCACCACCCTGTCATGAGCAGGGTCACCTCCCACTGGACCAGGTTACACAAAGCCGCTTCCAACCTAGTATTGCACTCATGCAATGATGGAGCATCCACAGCTTCTCTGGGCAGCCTGTTACAGCATGCTTCCTTCCAGCTTAAACTGGCAGCCCCTGGTATCCGCACAGGCTGGGGGATGAAGGGATTGAGAGCAGCCCTGCCAAGGAGGACTTGGGGGTGCTGGTGGATGAGAAGCTGGACATGAGCTAGCAATGTGCACTGAAAGCCCAGAAGGTCAAACATATCTTGGGCTGCATCAAAAGAAGCATAGCCAGCAGGTTAAGGGAGGTGATTCTGCCCCTCTACTCTGCTCTGGTGAGACCTCACCTGGAGCACTGTGTCCAGCTTCAGAGTCCTCAACAGAAGAAATACATGGACCTGTTGGTGTCAGTCCAGGGGAGGCTACAAAAATAATCCAACACCTCTACAAAGAAAGGCTGAGAGAGTTGGAGTTGTTCGTCCTGGAGAAGAGAAGGCCCCAGGGAAACCTTATTGATGCCTTTCAGAACAAAAAGGGGGGGGGCTATAAAAAAGATAGGGACAAACCTTTTAGCAGGGCCTGTTCTGATAGGACAAGGGCTGATGGTTTTAAATTAAAAGACTAGAGAGAAGGAAGAGACTTTTTTACACTGAGGATGGTGAGACTCTGGCACAAGTTGCCCAGAGAGGTGGTAGATGCCACATCCCTGGAAACATTCCAGGCCAGGTTGGATGAGGTTCTGACCATCTCTTGTAGTTGAAGATCTCTTTCCTCACTGCAGGGGAGTTGGACTAGATGATGCTTAAAGGTCCCTTCCAACCCAAACAATTCTATGATTCTGAGATTCTATGATTATTATGGCATTTCAAGTTTGAAAAGATATTAATTTTATGGTACAATTAAGATGCAGAAGAAATATTGATACTTTAGCTCTGAAATCTTAAAACTTTGCTATACTGCAAGAAGTCTTGAGAATGAAGGATATTTATCAAGATGGGTTCTTATTATAACCCTATAGATATATATAAGCAAAATCAATCTCAGGATGCACTCCAATGGACCAATATGTATAATTTATCTTGATGGGTCTGAGCCTGCCATGCAAATATCATGCAGCAGAATTGACAGAGAGATCCTTAGAAAAAATGAAAAAAATCTCTCGTCTCACACTGAGACAGTTTCTTGTTTCTTCCTTGTAATTACTGTATCCCTCTGTAGTTCTATTGATTTGTTTGTTGCTATTGTTGTTTCCTTTTTCAAGTATTCCACTTTTACAACCTGCCGTACAAGAACTGTAGCTTGTTAGAAACAAATTATGCATGAATAACATGAGGGGGTTATTTTAAAACACCTGAAATACCGAAGATCTTGTCACTACTAGGTAAACACTTGCAAACATTCTGTTTGAAAGATGTTTTTTTTTTTTTTTATCATATACTTCCCTCTTGATCACACAGTTTCAGCATCTTCCCCAAGGAAATAGACTTTGTGTAAATTGTCAAAGAGCTGCAGATATTCTTACAGATGACTACACATACTTCACAAACATTTTGAGAGACTAAATTTTTTAAAATATGATCTAAAATATCAAAGGGATAAATAACCCTGCATAGAGCAGCATCTTGCCTTCAAATGATGGAGTATTTGGTTGAACTGGAGTATTTGGAGAACTGGCAGGGCAGAACCAAATGAGGTTTAACGAGGACAAATGTAGAGTCCTGCATCTAGGTAAGAATAATAAATTACACCAGTACAGACTGGGAGGTGATCTGCTGGAGAGCAGTCTTGTGGAGAAAGACTTGAGAAGTCCTGGTGGACAACAAGTTCTCCATGGAGCAGCAATGTGCCCTTGTGGCCAAGAAGGCCGATGGTATCCTGGGGTGTATCAAGAGGAGCGTGTCCAGCAGATCAAGGGAGGTTCTCCTCCCCCTCTACTCTGCACTGGTGAGACCTCACCTGGAGTATTGTGTCCAGTTCTGGGCTCCCCAGTTCAAGAGAGACAGGGATCTGCTTGAGAGAGTTCAACGGAGGGCTACAAGAATGATTAAGGGGCTGGAGCACATGCCTTATGAGGAGAGGCTGAGACACCTGGGGCTCTTTAGTCTGGAAAAGAGAAGACTGAGAGGGGATTTGATAAATGTTTATAAATATATGAGGGCTAAGTGTCAAGAGGAAAGGGACAGCCTCTTCTCACTCATGCCTTGTGATAGGACTACGGGGAATGGATATAAGCTGGAGCACAAGAGGTTCCACCTTAACATGAGGAGGAACTTCTTTACAGTAAGGGTCACAGAGCATTGGAACAGGCTGCCCAGATAGGTTGTGGAGTCTCCTTCTCTGAAGATTTTTAAAACTCGCCTGGATGCGTTCCCGAGTGACCTGTGTTAGGGTAGATTAGGTTGTAGGTTAGATTAGGTTGTAGGTTAGATTAGGTTGTAGGTTGTAGGGTAGTTTATATGATTCTGCCCTGGCAGGGGGGTTGAACTCGAAGATCTCCAAGGTCCCTTTCAACCCCTAACACTCTGTGATTCTGTGATTTTGTTTTCTGTTTATTAAACTTTTTGTACCACCTAAAATATTCTCACATTGTTACATGAATAATTTGTGCAGCTGTTACACAAAAAGAGTTAATTTAAGAATAGATTGGAGACTTCTGTAAGAACCTAAGAGACCAAAGTCTGTGATACTTGGTAATTTATTACCCCTACATGTTATTGAGGCCTGATGTGGTTGATGTTAAGCTGCACTGAAAATGATTCCTGTGTTTGTACTAGATCACTACTGATTCGGTCAACTTTCTGAGGTAATGGAGAGGGATGATAACTGATCAAAGCTCTTTTTGGTTTTAAATTACTAGCTTCTTCAAAATCTTTCACTTCTACTGCTTTCATGGTCTGTTTCTGCTTTCCTAAAGGGAGGATGTTAAAGTAGGTTTAAGACAAACAGATGCATACTTTCTCTGGTGCCTCCCCTTCTTTTGGATTACAGAAGCTTCAGGGAGAAGCTCTCATGGCTCTCTGGAATGGATAGGTGATGGTGTGTGGAGCCACAGGGTAGCATCCCTTCTTTTCCAGTGCTCTCAGGAGCATTGTGAGGAAGTCAGCTGAAAAGGCAAAGCTTTGGATATCTGTCTAGGGATTTCAAGAGCAGCCTGGGACTGTCAAGGGGAAGTGTTCAGTGTAAAAACCTACTCATCATGGTCCTGCTTTACAAGTGACATCTTATCTGCAGTGAGCGTAGCAGTAAGGGCCTGTGGAGATGTCTTTGTCAGGATTTCTCAGCTCTTGTCACACTGGGAGAATTGTCTTTCAAGGCTTTCCAGTGAATGTGACATTTTCTAGTCACTCTTAGAAGTGAATTATTGTTGGAGATAATTTCTATTTTGTTCCTTACAGGTTTCTCAGCTCTTCCTGACTGTACTGTCTTATTTTCAGAGGAAGAAATGTTCTCAAATTGTTTCAAACTGTTAAGCAGTTTCTGGACAGACATGGCACATACATAGAGATGTAAATGACTGCATCTATAAAAAGCAAGTGTAAAAGTTATTTGGGGTCAAACAAACAAAAGAAATCTTATGATGCTAGTTAATGGCAACTTCTAGCAATACGTGTTGAATTCCTGGATTGTATTCATGGATTTGTGGTCCTAGTTTCATTTAAAGTTCAAAAGAAGATATATTTTTAGCTTTAGCTTTAAATGGCACTTCAAACTTTTCCCAGCGATAGTATCTCTCAACAAATTTTCTGACAAAATGTAGTTAACTAAAAAATTCTAAGACACTGCAACAAGTTGGCCAGAGAGGTGGTGGAAGCCCCATCCCTGGAAGTTTTTAAGACTAGGCTGGATGGGGCTCTGAGCAACCTGCTCTAGTGGGAGATGTCCCTGCCCATGGCAGGGGGGGTTGGAACTGGATGATCTTTAAGGTCCCTTCCAACCCTGACAATTCTATGATTCTATGATTCTCTAGGATTAACCTATTTATGCCATAACATAATATACCACAGCTTCCATGATAAGGTCTTAATACAAGGCCGAAGGCAAAAACTTAAGAAAAGTGGAGAATTTGTATCTTAAATAAAAGATTTTTGCTTGGTAGTCGTGCATCATATTGGTGACAAAGATTTGAATAAAAAGTAGGTTACAAAGTTCATTTGGTTTGTTTAGTTTTTCTTTCCTTGATGTGAAGACTATTTTGTGCTGAAGGGTGAGGACCCAAGAAGCTACAATGTCAGTCATATACTCCTTTTTTTTTAAGAAACAAGGTGAAAAAATAAGAAATTCATGACAAAATGTCCTGGGAGAAGCATGCTATAGTCAGAAGGAAACACCTTCATTACACTAATCAATAATTCTGGCATGTATGTATTCTGTGAACTTTTAGTTTAGGAAACAAAAAAGATTTGGCACTAATATTTTTTTGTTTTGGTTTTGGATTTTTTTTTTTTAATTATAATTTTCTTTTCTGTTTTCCCATGACTCATGCTTATCTGAGATTAACAGTTTATGTCAGTGCTAGAGGATAATGAGTTTCTACTGGAAGCAGACTTGGACTCATATAAACAAACCAATGCCCTGGCTGTTCATGTTTTATACACAAGGCAACATAGAATCAACCTTTTCTGTTTACCAAATATAGAGCTGCTAAGCACTTAGAAAGCAGAGCAAGTTGTAATTAGGACTATTTACCAAAATCAGGCTTGTTTCAACTCATGGATTTGTTTTGAGTTGTGTTATTGACATTACTTTTTGCATAGCTGTACTTGCAATTTCCTTTCTAATTAACTCCCATTTTTAAATAGCAATCACTTATGCTAAGAGAGGAAACCCTTGTTTTTATAAAAACCTTCTGTCAGTAGAGGTGACTTCCTGAATAAAATGTATACAGTCATTTCATTGCCTTTAATAACTGTTCCCATGGGAAATAATTTCATTGGCACCGGAAATCTAAAGAAAGCATCTTAATTGTCAAAAAAAAAGGAAATAACAAACATACTAAGCATGGGGTGCAGGCATAGAATAACAAATAGGTCACTAACCTAAGAAGCCTGGATTTTATTCTTTGGATGCATTTTTTTTAATCGTCATTTCTTTAATACTCTAGTACTCTTTTTAGTAAACTTTAAGTTCCTATGATGATGTGATGGTTACTACTCAGAGGACTGCCTACAACGTTGTCAGTGAGAACCTTTTGATACCACTACTGCTTATTTCCTCTTTTTCACCCTCTAGGTTAATAATAATTAAAGAAAAAGTCTTTATAAATGCCATATGAAACTAAATGTTAGTGGTTTCTATTTTAGAAGATAAATTAATTTCTTTATTTTGATGTGTTATGTCCACCACCTAGTGCTTTTGCATATATTCTAGCAAGGTATTACATATGCAGAGAATCCTTTGTAATTTCTTTTTTTTTTACTGAGGAAAATATGCTGATATTTCTGATAGATTTTGGCAATAGGAAAGCTGTGGCAAAGAACTTGCTCTCAACTTTGTTGATCTGCTCTCAACTTTGTTGATCTGCTCTCATCTTTGTTGATCTGCTCTCATCTTTATAGATTGAACAACAGTCTAACCTAAAAGCAGTGTTATTACATGAAAACAAGATGCTAGCATAGAATAGTGTATGAAGAGATAATGCTTTTGAAAAAATATCAAACTTAGTGATATGAGCTGCATTGCAATCATTGATTCTACCAGTAGTAGAGCTGCTACTCCAGAACAGACTTATTATAGAACCTCAGTAGCATCTCCAGTTTTGAGACCCTGATACAAGAAAGACTTCAATAAACTGGAGATTAGCAAAGATGCCTCAAGGTGGTGTGTGGCTGGGGCACTTACCCACTGGTGAAAGGCTGAGGACTGGTTCACCCTGGACTGGGGGTGGCTTCAGAAGCATCTAACAGCAGCCTCCCAGTGACTGCAGGGAAGTTATTGAGGTGATGGAGCTAGGCTCTTCACAGCTCTGCCTGGAGGGAGGAAGATGGATAATGGACATAAACTGAGACATGAGATGTTCAGACTGGATAGAAGGAAAAGTATTTCCTCCCTGAGGACAGCACAGCAGTGGGACAGGCTGTCCAGAGAGGCTGTTCATCCTTGGAGTGCAAAACCTCCATCCTTGGAGGTTTTCAAGACCCAGCTGGACAACGCCCTGAGAAACTGGAGGTCTGACCTCAGAAATGGTCCTGCTGTGAGAGGAGTTTGTACTAGAGACCTCCAGAGCTTCCTTTCTGACCTGAGTTATTGTACGACTCTAGAACGTATTCTGCATACCACTTATTATCTAGCAGATAATTTTAAGCTTTTTGACATGTACTGTCTACTTCAAATGAATTTACAGAACAGATCCAAAATATGTTCTGTTCTACACAAATTATTCAGCAGAGGTCTCTTTTTCAAGGGAACAGGAAAATAATCAAAGCTATAAGATTAAAAATTGCAAATATATTGATATTTTCAATTAGTCTTGAGACATTAGACCACTGTCCCACAATTTCTGTACCATAGTTTGACAAGTACAGGCTTTTTCTTTTACAGTATGCCCAACAGTCTGAACTGGCTTTAATTGTGAATTTCAGTGAATGTAGCCTCTGTCTTGTATTTGGAGTGATTTTTAGAGAAAACTTCCTTTCAGGTTAATATAAGTTTGATTCAAAATTTTAATTTGTGTGAAGTGGCTTTGGTGATATTGAGAGATTAAAGATTAAATGGCCCATTCCTTTTTTTGGGGTTGGTTTTTTTTTTTCCTAAACTACTGTTAAGAAAACAAGAATTTCTTAAATTATTTTTATATCCTAGCACATTCTCTTTTTATTCTGTCTGTTTTCTAGATGTAAAGAAACAAAGCTTGTTAGTGGTCAGTCTTTACTGGCAACTTCTGCTATTTTAATGTCCCAGATAAAGTACTAATTTGAAATAGAATATTTTTTACATTGTTAGAATTAGTGATGATGTAGTTATCACTGGAATTCAACAATGTTTGTGCTCCTGCTGGTTTGTATAATACCAGTTTGGTTTCATATTTTATACAAATGGAGCAAAACTAGAGAAAGGAAGAACTGACTACTTCATACATTGGTTATTAACATCACAAAGGCTTACAAAGTGTTTTAGTACCTCTGAGTTCTGTTTTGCCAAACACCTTCAGCACAGAAACTGATTATCATGTCAAATGTCATAAGAACTTCCACAAATGTTACAGACTCTGCAAAGGTGTTTTGCATTATCTCATACAAATTACTTTTACTGACAGCTGGTTATTTTAACTGATTAATTCCTAGATATATTAACATTCCTGTTAGATCTTTGCTGATGATGTGGAGATTTAGTTGCATAGTTCCAGTGATATAGTGGCATAGTGATACACAGAGTCTCAGAATGACTGACAGTTACAATTTTCTGTTAATTTGATTTTGGTGTGTTTAGAGATTGTCATATTATAGGTATGACTAGGTGTAGTAATTCAATTTATTCTTATATACACTGATCTGTTTCTAAGTTGGGAAGGTTCACATTCTATTAAAGATCAGAAAAAAAATATTTTAAGAATTGTGTCTGCTTTGTGAGTAATCTCTGTGGGTCTTCAGCTACTTTACTGAAGTACTTCTTATACTTGAAGCTGGGTAGAAACATGAGTGTTTAAAGGTCCTTTTTTGTGTATTTCTATCTTTGATGTATCCTTAAGTGTGTATAATCAAGCACAGGTTTACTGTCTCTAACATCTAAGAACTGTGGCTTGGTTAACAATCCTTACTTATTTCTAGAGCTGTTTAACTGCTGTGCAAATCAAATAATCATATTTTAAAATAGTTTTATTTACTTCTATTTAGTTACTAGGGGCAGTACTTCCTTAATTTGTCTGCTTTATTTTGTAAATATTAACTGTAGCAATCACAAGTTAATAACTTTCTCAAGGTGATGATGTAGGTGCTTGTCTTTTTTGACATCTGTTGACATAGTACCTACTCAGAAGGCAATAATTTGGGCCTCAGCTTAAAAAAAAAAAAAAAGAAATTAATAAGCAAACAGATGTAACTATCTTACAAGAATTCTTTTTGAAATACCTAAAGCTTTTAATGCATTTAATCAATAAGCATCAATTAGTTGTCAAGCACATCTTATGACACATACTTGCACAGCAAGTACTCTACTGCTTTTTAGCTAGTGGAGATTTTCCTCCCTCCCACCCACACATAACTACAGTGCAAGTACAGGATCTTCTGGGGTGTTCTTCGTGCTCTGATGTACACTTCCTTTTTCAGGGTGCTGCTGGTGGTAGCACATTGACAACTCAATGCAGCATAGAAAACAGCACTCAGATTTTACTGATGTTACACAGATCAGGTGGGGATGGACTCTAGTGTCCCCAGGAAAAAACATGGATGTTCTATTGATAGCGCTTCTTTGGTGGTATAAATTGAGTACCAGTAAATCAGGAAGTTTCTGGCAATACAAATATGTCAAGAAAAAATGCAGAAATTTTGAATTTCTAAACCAATGTGTTTTTGTTCATTCAAGGGGCAACTATTTTCCTTCTGCACCACTCTTACTGATGCACTATTTTAGCTTCATGTTTCCCACTTTTAATGTCTATGTTTTAAGGGGTAGTTTTACAGAGATAGCTCAATTTTTAATAGATGGTTTGGTGATGTTTATACTGAAAGTGCTGCTCCTGCTAGAAATACCTTCTTGCTTACAGTTCAGAGAAAGCTGGTACACAATATCCTGACTTCATTCTAAATCTGATTTCACACTCTCCAGTTCCTATTCATTGTTTTTCTTATTAACTTTAGATAAGATAGGAACACAAGCTGGAGGCACAGTATTTTCCCCAAGATTTTTCCCTCTGGATGTAATTTACTAAGTTTAATAAAAGCTAAATGTGAGAACAAATTATCGTATGTCTTTCTGTTATCGGGTCATCAGAAGTTTCTTGGAATTTAGCTTTTCCCCATTGTGTGCTTCAGATGTACTTTTTCAAAATTTCTATTCTCTCTTCTTGATGCAGAGTGGGTCTGAACAGATCAGTGACACTGGAGACGGACCTGAAAGCTTCCCTTGAGAGATGTTGACATCAAGTATTAAGACTGTGTCCTAGTGTTGCCAAGCAACAGCATAACACCTACTAGTGCAGGAGGTTGACGCATGTGTATGGCGCTTCACAGAGAGGAGGCAACTTTGCTGCTCTACACAGTACGCTGTGGGCAAATTGACATACTGTGAATTTACCCTGTGTGGCGATTAAGGCAGTTCTCTGTTGTGTAGTATCACTCTTCTCCAATGGAGCACTCTCTCAGGAGCACATGGAGCAAATGTCACTAAGCTCCTTGTACTTAATCCCTTTTGCCTTGCATATACTGACTAATTTTTTCTAAGCTTCATCCCACTGACAGGCTGAAAATCTTATTTGGAAAGTTGCTTCCTGGGGTATTGCTTTGGACCAGTGTGGCTCAAACACCACCCTTTTCCTCATTTTCTCTTCTTCCAAAGTTAATCTAGGCCATCTCAGATGCATCTGGCAAAAAGATACCTTCATGCAAAAAGTTTATTTGAAAATACAGGGGGAGAAAAGCAAATATCACTAAATATCCCATGCAGCTTATTATCTGGATAATGGTCTCTGTGTTAGTCGCACACTACCTATCTGTCTATCCACCTATCTTTCAAAAAATCATTGCTTTCATTGCATGTCCATCTTTGTCAAGACTACCTTTTTTACCTTCCTGTAATACCTGGAGACTCACGAGGAGCCTCTGTAGTAGTTAGGAAACTTTGTATTTCACAGCCTCAGGTAGTCTCAACACAACTGGCCAAGTACATGAACAATAAAAGGATGTTTGTTGCTTTGTTCTCACTTTGGAAGGCACCAGTGCTTCTTTTCTAACATGGCCTTTTTGTGCCTGTCAATACCTTAACAAAATACATGCTTTCTTTAGGAGGAGTTTTGCTCAAATGCTGCAAAAACCTTCATAGGAGTAATTTGTTTATTTATAACAAGCACTTAGTTTAATGCCATCTTCTCTATTCAAATCAGATGAAAAGTCTAGTTTGTTCCTGTTTTTATTAGATTGTTATTTAAATTTTCCTTTTTTCCCTTTCTTTTGTAGTTTTATTATACTTGAAGCATTTACTTTCCTGGCTATTAGCTGAGCACTTTTGTGCTGGCAGCCAAGGGCTAGTGCATTACAGGGAACAAGAAACGGAAAAAAACCTTCTGAAAAAGTTTGTAGTAACCAAATTGCTAATATTTTTGATAAACTGAACAATTTTCCAGTTAAAAATATGCTTTTTAGACTCACTCTTTCTTATTGGAACCTGATGCAAAAACTCCCTTCTCTGCAGTTAAACCAAACTTACCCATTCCCTTGTGTACTAATCCTTGCCACCAAATACAGTTAAATGTTTCATACCCTCATTTCCCATCTCCTGATCTACTTCATAAGGAATAATCGTATCTCCTTTGCTAACTCTTAGGTTATAACCATGTGACAAATGCAGCTCTGTGTGAGCTAGCCTAAGGCCACAGACCTGTGCCAGCTATCTCCATCTGAGGGGATTGCTAGTGTAACCACGGCTACCTGATTATAGTTGTTAACACAACTCTACAGCTTCCAGTACTGCACAAGCCTATACAGAAGTATCTATAAGCATAGGGCACATCTTACTGCTAGCTGGAGGTCCTCTTAGACTGTAGATTCAGTCATTTTCAGCTGGCAGCATCTCTGATTCCTGCCTGCTGGTCCCTGTCTTGTGTCAGCACAAGAGTTCATATGGACATTCTTAGTCTCAAGAATTTGATGGCCTCATTAACTCTTATGCCTCATCAAAAGAAGTGAGAGCAAGTAAGAAGGAAGAAGGGATCAGTGGGAAGGGTTTATTTGGCTTCATTGCCAGTTTATGCCAGGTTAAATTGACTGTGAAATTATGACAGTAAGAAAGAAATTAATTGAGACAGCTAAGCTGGTCTGATGGCAACCTGCTGCCGTCATTTTATATTTTTTTTGGACTGCCATCCTGTCTGAGCACACCAGAGCTTTGGGCTGCAGCACTCTTCTTTTCTTGATTCTATGAAAAGAAGCAGCTGAAGCAAATTCTCTTTTTTTTTTTTTTTTTTTTTCCCCCCATTGAGCAGTAGTGGTAAAAATGGCTTATTGTAACCTCCTAAAAAAGAAGTATGTGTTTGTTGTTCTCCTTTGGTTTTTCCATGTGGAAAAATAAGATTCTACCTGTAAGTTCATTGTTCTCTTATTAGCTTAGCCCAAAGTGAAAATGAATAACACAAAATACTGGTCACCTTTAAAGACAGGTTTCTCTATGTCTTGGTTTGAAAGACAGGTGTCTGCCAAGGAAGGCAGGAGCTCCCCTTGGAATGGAAATGCAACCCCCTCCCCTCTGAATGCTTGTAATTTTGAAAGTAAGGGGCTTTCAGGCAGAGATATGAGGAATAGGAGTAACAGTTCGTTACTAAATATATATATATATATATATATATAACAAGGCAATCAAACAACACTAACTACGTAAGTAACAGGAAAACAGCACAGAGAACCCAGTGCCAGCCTCTCGGGGCTCCCGGGGAGCAGGGAGGGCGCGATGGTCTCCCCGCCGCTCCGGAGCCAGCTCAGGCCCCACGGGGCAATGGCCGACGGAAAGACCGCGCCACGAACCCCCTGGGAAGCCGATCCCCGTGTCCAGCAGGATCGTCGGGAGACAGCAGGGGTAGAAGGAAAAAGCAGGAGATGAAGCAGAGACGACCTCTCTCCAAGCTGATCCCGGTGTCCCGCCGGATCCTCGGGAAGCAGCAGGGAGAGCAGGAGACGCGGTGGGGATGAGGTCTCTGCACCACGAGGGCAGCTTCTCCTCCTCGAATGCAGGGAGCAAACCAAGTGAGAGCCCCAGGGGCTCCACCCAACCCCCTTTATTCGTCAGGCTGGACCCCTCCCCCCTGTGGCCAGGTCCTTTTGTCTCTCTTAAGTACAGCAATTTACCTCCCTGACAAACAAGTATGGAAAAATTCTTTAAGAGAAGAAGGAAAACAGAATAACTCCCCAAAACCCCAACACTATATTCTATTGCTAGGGATTTCAGGTCCAGGCAAGTCTTAAATTGGCAAAAAAGAATCTGGATCTGTAGCATAAGACTGAAAGACTTCATTGGAAAGAAGTTCTGTTTTATTTTATTCTATTCTACTAGCAAGTTGTTTTTCTATTTTATTTCTGCATGTGCTAATATGAGTGGAAAAGCAAACATATTCCAGTCTGAGATGTGTAAAAGCTGATTGAAATGTCTTGATATAATTTTGTGGGGACTATGAGTTCTGAGCAGTAGTAAAATAAATGATAAAGAGCAGAAAGAGGAAAGGGTTAGGACAGAACTGATCTGACAGTTCTGTTGCATGCTTCCTGTGCAACCCTGTCCCTGTTTTTCATTTCCTTGCCTTGGCTTCCTACCTGTTACATTATAATATTAAAACTTTACTCCAATTGCTCATTCAAGATTGCCTTTCCAAAGAACTTCTAACATTCTGAGCCTCACAACTCATGAAATGTGAAAAATCATAGTTAGGAAAACCTCATGTGGACGTAGGATTGATCATTCAATCTCTATCTCTCTGTCGGACAAGGAGGTGAAAAAAATTATTCCTTCTTGAATAAGTAAGACAATAGTTACCACATTGTTCTCAACAAGCAGGTTTGTGAAATGTTATAGCTCTCTTGATTTGTCAAGGAAAAAAGTAAGTTGGATAATTCTGACTGAAGCTAAACTTGCCACTACCATGAAAAGGCTGTTTTCTTGCTGCAGTCGTCTATCTGCATGGTAGCTGAAGTAACTGCTTCTTTCCTTCACATTGAAAAGAGGATTGAATTATACAAGTGAAAAGCGTGTTTGTTGTTTGGTGTTTTTTTAATTTTTTTTTAAGCTTATTGTAAAATGTTCCTTCTTAATTCAAAAACAAAACCAAAAGGACTTTATAGAATATTTCTCTCCTCTTTTCCATAAAATAAAAGGCCTGAAGGACTTTGTGTTAGTACTTTCCATTAAGACAAGAATCAATATAATTTGCTTATTTAGCAAGACTCAAGGGAAGGCGGAGGATTGTGTTTCCTGTAGCACACTAAAGCATCAGTGAGATTGTGATAATTGCTGTGAGATAAAGTGAGGCTAGTGGATTGTGTAAGTTGGATGGCTTCATTTAAACTGCTTAGGAGCGACAGTTTATTACTTTTGCTGATGATCCAATTGTTCTCTATTTTCTTTATGTCCCTTGCACCTTCATGTAAAATTTGTCATGCTGGTGTTCTTTTTTACATTCTGATTATTCCCTTGATTTTTTTTTTTTTTTTTGGTGTGGCTGCTATATTATAATAAAGTAGGACAGCTATGTTGTAAGTTAATATCTCTAATAGTTAGACTATCATCTTGTCTTTGTTATTATACCATTAACTTGGATAACAGAATGGCATTACTAAATTTTCAAGACAAAGAATATAGAGGTTAATAATGAAATGTAATGATAACATAACTATAATATTTGCTAACTTTATAGTCCTTCACAGTATGAAGACTCTTTTAGAAATTATAGGGGAAATTACTTGTCTTTATAGAATAACCAGTAAAAGAAACTTGAAGACATTGCTTTGTTAGGTTTCCTGACTAAGTAGTTAAATGCTGTGGTTACCTATATGTACTTAGTTTAGGTTTTACTTTCAAGATAAAATTAAAATCTACCAGCCTTATTAATATGTATATATGCACAGTTATAATAATAATAAAACAAACCAAAGCCAAAACCTGAACTACCAGATGATCTTGACCTGCTGGTGTGCTATCCTCACCCTGCAATTCATGCCCACATTAATGTACCAGAATATCTTCACATGGACCTGGAGTTATACGGTCAAGAACAAATTGATTTAGCTGGTTTAATATTTTGGCCAGGTTTTTTATTTGAAACAGCTAATCATCTCATCACATGCATGGCAACTTCCTAGTGTCATTATGTTTAATCCTTCCTAAATTATACTGCAACTGCAGTTTCACTCTGAAATACAAAATTAATTTTAATAATACATACAGTTCTAGTGTTCTCACTCATAAAAACAAGCTGTGTGAAGAAGAAACAAGGATCACCAAATGAGAAGATGAGAAGTGGCTAACTAAATAGCAATGGATAAAATCAAGACTCTTCTTGAGTAGATATTGGTTCCATGGAATGACCAATGTCTCAGTTTCTGAACTTGTCATACGTATGTAAATTATGTCAGAAAAATTGCATGCAGAACAAATGAACATGTATTTTCTAAAGTGTGAAGGAGAAAAAAAATCTTATTAACTTTTGAAACTATGTAATCTAGATTGCTTGGATGAGCAGCTTTTGAACAGCAGTTGCACCTTAAAAAAAAAAAAAGTGAGAAAACACTTTCCTGGTGATATGTGCAATTTCTAAAGAAAACTCCATCAGAACAGATCTCAGATATTTTTATAGTACCAATTTGGCATGCAGGATACTTGCACAGATCTAAGATTTCCGACAAGTTTTATAGTTTTATAAAACAGGCAGTCATCCAGAAGCACTCAGGTGGCAGTTTCCCATTGAGTGTAACAACATGCCACATATATAACATCACTTTTTTTATCAGGATACCTCCTGATGTGTGATGGAGGTACAGTATGCATTTCCAGGACTGATTTTTCAAGGGTGGTTCTGATCTGCCTGCACCGCTCCTGGGGGTAGCACATAGTAACTTGTTGGGCAAACCTGTTCCTTTCAGAAAGGTTTTATGCAGCATGTTATGATTTATCTTCAATCCAGGATAGTTCCATAGCAACATTTATAACTTGCATTTATGGACACAGGTATATATATGCATGTGCACAACCGCATTGGTGTGATTCCTTTCTTTCCTTTGAAGCTCTTTGGCCATATGTTCTTTATACACTAGAACCTGGTGAAGTTATCATTTGTTGTCCACATGCTTTTATATGGAAATATGACTAATAGGATAAACTCATGCCTGCAGGTATCTTTACCGTGGTTTTTTTTTTTTCTTTCTCCACTGTAAGAATAACTGCAGAAAGAGACAGGAGCCTGTTCAGCTTTGTTAAGTTTTTCCTGTTTTTTTTTTCCTTTAGAAAAATTGTAGATGACGTGTGTGTGGTCTGAAACAAGTAAGACTAGATTCTATTGTGTTACCTATTTTTTAGTCCCTTCATATATTTTTTTGTCCCTTCATATATTTTTTTATTCACCACAGATATGGAAAATATATCATTATAATGTGTTGTCATTTCAGGATGTGAATGTATTGTGAGATGAAAATAAACAATCATTACTACATGCTGATTATGAAATACAGTTAGGAGAAGCTTTTATTCTTAACACAAAAACAATTATTTTGTTTACCACAACTTGCCAAAAGCAAACTATTTTTATTATCAGAAACCATGATCTGAGATCACACATTAAGAGCTGTGAGTTTACAGTGTAATTGTGTGTGACTTTTTGATTACAAAAACTTTTCCTATTTGCTTTGTACCTTTTCAGTGAGGTCTATTTTTTTTTCTCTAGCTTGTTCTGTTGCCTTAATCTGTGACATATTTTGTTGTGAAGTTTTAAGAAGTAAAGTCCAGTTTCTCCCTTGTGATTATAGGTGTCTAGTAGCACTTTGAGGTTTAGGAAGCCTCACTAATTTAGAAGCTGGTTTTGCTTCTGCAGCATTCTAAGAGCCTGGCTGTTGTTTGCCTCAAACCTTGTGTGGTGATAAGGTCTGGAAAGACCCGTCTGGAAGAGAGAGGTGTTGATTGCTTTTAATGTCTCTGTGCCCCCCTTTGGCTCCTTGCAGACATGATTTAACAAAAGGAAGAGATAGGTTCTGCATAGGTGGGACTCTGTCTTTTCTTTAGTGAAATGCTCCTGCTGACTGCACCATGGGGGTGGTAGATGGCAGGCGCCACACTACTTCTAGCTCATGGAGCTCATGCAAATCAACACCACTTCCTGTGGAAGTTGGGAATGCCACCCAGATACCTCAAGGGTATAAAAGGGACAGAAAAATATTGATTGGTGTGCACCCACCACTGAGGAACTGAAGAATTGGACTGATCCAGTGAGATGTCGCTGGATCCATGGCTGGTGATAACCTTTTCTCTTGATCTTACTATCTTTTCTTCTTTTCTAATAACTCTTTCTTCCTCTTCCTCAAAATTTAGTCGCGCCGTAAAACAATCGCCTACAGAGATTTAACACTTTTATCCGTACTGTTTGTTGATTGTTCCATTAGGGAGAACTAATAAATTGTTTTGTTATTGTTCCTCGGAGTCATTGTTGTGACTCTGCTGCCCCGGCTGCCCTGCCGTGCAGGGACAGCCTCTTTTGGGGGATCACAAAGATTCACCTCCCTCATTGTCCACTGAGTGGGACGAGACAAGCATCAAATGGTTGTTATGGGAACCATAGTTCTGAACTTAGTGATTTTTCATTATTAGTGGTATATCTCATTCAAGACCATAGACTTTTTGCAGTAGCTTGATCTTATTTTAATAAAAAGAAAAGTGAGGAGGAAATAGGATGCCTGTCTTTTTTTGGTTTATTGTTTGGGCTTTTTTTTTAATAATACTCTTGTTAATACCTCATTATCAGGCTATATTCTCACCTGTCACAGTATCTTCTGCCCTGAAGCATTTCAGAATTGAAGCTGGAAGGACTACCGTACCTGTTAGAAAACAAAGTTAGAAAGTAGAGTTTCTGTGGGGGTGGAAAGAAGCCTAGAAATTTGGAGTTGAAAGAAATCTGAAAAGAATAGCTAATCAATTCTCTGCTCTGAAACAATCACAGTGTGCCTAGAACTTCAGTAGTAGGGTTTTGTCAGTGTAATGTATTATAGTATTTTTCTTTTCCAAAGGTTAGAATATTTCTTTCCATGTCATCTAATTTAAATTGCTCTTACATTTAATCAAATGTGATCTTATTGTTCATTAAGGGTACAGCAATAATTCTAATTTATCTTCACTATAGAAACTTTATTGTTCTGTATACAGCTTCTATCTTCCATATTTTTTTCCCCCTAAAATAAGTCAGATTTTTGTAACTTTTCTCACAAGATCTCTTTCCAAAACTTTTTAATTTTAATTTTTTATTTAAATTGCACTTTCTCCCAGTGGTATATATTCTTCCTGAAAAGTAATGCCACAACTGGACACAGATATTTGCTGAAAACTTGTATTTCATGAGCAAAGTAATTATTTCCACGTATATGAATGACAGGTCTGAAATTTAATATCAACCACTGTCTTGCAGAATCATTCTATTACATTAGTAGTTGTCATTCAGTAGTGATTGTTTATTCTACATTTACATATTTATTTTTCAACTTGCCCTGTTCCCAAAGGCTTAATTTTATATGCACATTATGGTGTTCCTTGCTAGCTTGTTTTGTCCGGGCCATCCTTTCTTCAGCTAGGGCAGAGTAGCATAAAGAACTGAATCAGGCAGGAGCGACTTGACTTTGAGGTGAAGTTACTTCCCACCAGAACCTCAATCACCTTCCTTTTCCAATCTATCCTAATCTTTTTTTTTTTTTTTTCCTAATCTATCCTAATCCTTTTCTAATCTATCCTAAACCCCAATCTTCCTTTTCCATTCTATCCTAATAACAAAATACAATGGTGATGTAATTGAAGAGCTAACATGCTGTAAAAAAAAAAAAAATAAAATTGCTCTTTGTAACAATATTCCATAGCTTTTTGTTTCTTATCGTGATTTTATAACAAATGTTGAAATACATTACAATTTAAGGTCTTAAAGCTGTTACTGGAATCAGGAGGCTGATACTGATCTTAAAGCCAGACTTGCCAAAATTAGTACTTTTCATCCAGATCAGCTCACTTTGGCAGACCTACACCTTAGCTCTGAAACACAAGTGGAGGAGCAACACAGACTGAAGCAAGCAACCAGGTTTAGCAATTGTTTAAACTGTCACTGACAGAAATATGGGCAGCTAAGCTTGGATGTAATAACTTTGTGCTTGCTTTCATTGATCTTGGAATGAATAAATTTTTCTGAAACCAATACGTTTTCAAGATCTTCTCTGTTCTACTGGTGAAGCTCCAGAGGGATCTGACTGTCAAAGTTACACACAAGGAAAAGCCAAGCTCTGTTCTACTTTTATTATTCTACCACATAGAATTTAATTTAGTAAACAGTATAGTTTGTAGTTTCTTGACTGAAAGTTCCTTCAATATGGATCGATGGAGCTGCAAGAGAAGCTTTCCATTACAGTATGAAAGGAAAAAACCTTCTTCATATCATCCACTATTAGCCACTGTTATAAAGGGTCTGGGTAAATCTTTGACGCTATTTAAGGCTATATAGGAGAAAAAAATATAAAAGTCTTGCTGAACTGATCTCTTAGAAGCAACCTATCAGGTTTAAATTAGTGCCAAAGGAATAGGGATATATTTTTGTAAATCATGGGCAATGCAAAAAAGGAGCAAGAGAGCCCCACTTGCCACTTACCACACATCTCTGTGTAAGTTTCATTGTAATATTTATGGATTGTCTAGCTTCTGAAAATCAGTTAATTATTTAGCAGCTAGTATCTCTGAAACTATCTGTAATGCAATACAATAGTGGCTGACTCTTTCTTCAGACTAAATGGCAACTTCTCTTTCAAAATTACCAATGCATCAACGCAAAGATAGCAAACCGAAGCATTCCTACTACAAATAACTCCATTGCAAATAAATGGGCCTAAGCAACTGTCTAAACACCATTATTTACTGGTGGTAAAAGGAGGCTCTGAAAAGAAAAGACTGTAATGTCATAGACTTTTTTTTTTTTTTAATATAGGGGATGGGTTGTTTATTTTGATTTTGTGCCAAGTGTAATGGAAATACTTTATTGAAGGTTGATACAAAGTGATGAAGGATAAACATTACAAATGTCCATGGAAGAAATGTGATAGAGTAGGCATTGCCACCTGATGACTAAAGCATACAACAGAAAGTTAGGCAATTTTATCCAGAAAATAAGAGTTACTGAGCAGCAGTAAGAGGTACAAAATGTTAATTTCAGATACGTGAAGAATGTGTCCTGCCATGTTATTTGCTGTTTATCTGACTTTAATAGGAATACAGCCTAAATTCTCATGCTGGCCAAGAGTAGGTTTGTTGTTCTTCTTTTTTTTTTTTTTTTTTTTGTTAGTGTTTCACTTGTAGACTAGACATTCCAGAGTATTGTTCCTAAAATAATGGAAGTTACTGTTTCTAGGCTGTTTGATCTGACTTACTAAAGGTCAGTGGAACAGTGACAAGACAGTAGTTCCTTATGACCTGATGACAGCTTAGGAAGCTACTGTATATGTTGATAGTGCCCTTGTAGCAGGCAGGTATTAGGATTAGAGTTCATAATCACATTCCTTGAAATATCAGCCAAGAAAATGGAGTTATGGAGTTGTGGAATGAAGCAAAATGACCTGTTAGCTTGACTCTTTTGGAGTCTAGAAGACAGACAGAGATTACGCACTGTTGTTTGAAAAGCAGCTAAACAATAAAAGCCTTACAAACAGCAGAAAAAACCACTCCTGTGTGATTTTTATATTGTAGAAGTGAAGTTGTGATATCAGGAAACTATTGCTTATTTATTTATCATACATTGTTTCTTTATTTCTTATAAACAGCTAAGAAATTTCATGTCATCCTTATATTTATGTCTCTACTTATCTACTGCTAAAAAGAAATAACAGTTTTATCCAATTAGTATTTATTGTAGAAACTATTGAATTAATTTTAATTTGAGTGATCATATTCTGGTTTAAAGTATAACGTTTTATGGTGATAAAATTAGAAATTACTAACCTAAAGTTTATTTGGAGTCATAAGTCCAGATTTTCACTAATGTATTGGGTTTCCATGGCAAGGTTTTGGTAGCAGGGGGGCTACATGAGTGGCTTCTGTGAGAAGCTGCTAGAAGCTTCTTACATGTTGGATAGAACCAATGCAGCCAGCTCCAAGATGGACCTACTGCTGGCCAAGGCTGAGTCCATCAAGGGATGGTGGTAGTGCCTCTCTCATAATATACTTAAGAGAAGGGTAAAAAGAACTACATAACAGCAATTCTATCCGGGAGGGAGGAGTGGGGGTATGTGAGAGAATCAACCAAGGTCAGTGAAGTAGGAGGGAAGGGAGGTTCTCCAGCCTGTCAACATATGTAAAGGGCAAAAGTAATCACTACAAAAAGCATGGTTGAATATTAAATAACCACATTCACTTTATATAAGATAGAGAGGACAAAAGCCTTCTTAATAATTGTTTGCTTGTCATACTAATTATGGAACTTTTTGGTTTTTTGGAAGCTAGGCCTAAATGTACCACTTTGTCTGGACACTATAAACAAAACAAATAGAAAAGCTTTCAATTGCTGTGTTCAAATTCAAAATGCAAGTGCATATTAAATCACAGAAGTATTAATATCTTTTTTCTTCCTAATTTATTAATCCCTGCTATTTAAAGCAGCATTAAAAGCCCAATTTTCTGTAATTAATGATAAAATTTGAAATTAACTGCACCATAACACATTATTTCTCCATAAGCTACCTCAGTCTTAGCTGTGCCCTTAATAATGAAGTAATGCCTTCTAAGCATATTAGTGTTAAAAGACTAGTGTTTTTTAAGTGATTTATAAAATAGAAGAAACTGAAAAATCATGTATCATGATAATTGTATGTAATATTTTGTTTCTAATTGTTTTTGAGTTTTGGTATTTTTTTGGATTGGACACCATCTAAACAGTTTTTGCTTGGTATAGATAAACTTTTGCACTAATTTTGGACATAAGTTTTTTCACAACTTTTTTTTTTTTTTTTTAACAATGTCCTTTTCTTAGTTTCTGGTTTAAAGAAATATAAAGGGGTGTGTTTTTATTTTGCATTAACCATGTATTTATCTTCTGTGGAGAATGGCCTTGAAAAGGGATGTCTTTTTTTCCCCAATGCATTATAGATTACAGTATCTCAGGATTCTCTAAAAACCTCATGTGGAGAACCATGTGGACAGCATTGACAGCTCCACTATGTTATTGGACTGCCAGCTGCTCTTCATGCCTTTCTCGCTGGCATGTTGTTTTGCTCTCAGCGGGAAAGGACTTGAAGCAAGAAGCAAAGAAGTGTTTCAACCATGTTTTTTGAATTCATTCTAATTGCATTTTTGTTCCTTGTGCTAGATTTTTTTACTAGCTCACTTCTGGCAGAACAATATAATTAGTGGCGACTGTCTTCTGATGTTGTTCATCCTGCTGATATGATACTTCTTGTTTAGTACCTGCTAATAACCTAAGATGCATCATGGTAGTGTACAAATCACCTTGATAAGATACTTGTGATTTCATTAACTTAAAATTTATTTATAGGATATTCTTTGATGAATTTTATTCATAGACAGAGTTTTATAATTTCCCTCTTTTTGGTCGTTTGTGTTGCTGATAAATTTTGAAATTTTATGGGGAAAAAAAAAAAAAAAAAAAATTAGGATGACCAAACTGAAGCTTGGAAACTATCATATTAGGGATTTCCAAAGAAGTGGCCATCCTGATGTAGAATTTCACATGGAATTTAATTTTGGATTTTTCATAACTAAATTTATAGATTATGAGATATACTTGTATGAAACAAATACAATTAAAAGGTCATATAATCACTATGTCGCAAAAACAAACAAACAAACAAAACCCACACTTTTTACAGTATTAATTTATGTTATCAGCTTACACTAGAGAGTAGATTTACAGTGACTAGTAACACTAATCACAGCAAGAGAGGAAAAATTATAGAAGTATCAGAAAAAGTTCTAAAGCCACCTAATAAAAAAACCCAAACCCTTAAACCCTTCCTTGTGGGAAGAGAGAAGAACCCTGAGAGGTTCTGATACAAAATTCTTACTATAATTAGAAAAAGACTAGGCATAGGTATACATTAGGGCTAAAAAACCCTTGTTAGCTATTTATAAGTGAATGTGTTCCATAAACAATGTATCCATCATCTTCTTTAACAACCAGAAGCATGGAATAGTATATACAGCGGAAAATGTGCCTAAAATGTAAGAACTTAACTGTCTAGTCACAAAAATGCTTTTCACATTTATCTTCCTCTTGACATCTGAGGAATACCTGCCTGTTGTGATCCTTTGAGTCAGCTGTGCAGGTCTGACTTCCAAATTTGAGTTTGCACTTAATCCCAGAAGAAAGTTCTGGAGATCCCCATATAACATCCCTTCCAGCACTTATTACAAAGCTGAGTGACAGATCTTTGTGATACTGCATGAGCTGGCTCAGGACAAGTTGGAAGATCATGCCTTTGGTGCCAGAGCACACAGAGCTGTGTTGAAGCAGGAGGATGGATGGCACCTGCTTGAGCTGAGACCCCTGCTGCTTATTTGACAATTCTGAGCACACTAGAATCAGCACGATGAAATTTGTGTTGTTGCAGAGATTTGCCTCATGTAGTGGTGGCTGAAATATGAGATTGGTTTTTTCCCAGGCTCCCTATACAGTCAGTAGAAATCACAGAATGTGTGATGTTAGTGATGTGAAAGTCTTCCCATCTGCATATTTTTATTCATCTGTTAACTAATTTTTTTTCAAGAAACTCAGAGGAAATGTTTATTAAATATTCTGGCAGTTTATATTAACAGTGTACCTTTGCCAAATATTTTAGGCAGAGATTTCAGAGAAATAATAAAATGAAATAAAGCAAGCCTGACAGTAAAAAGAATAGGGAAGGAAAGATTAGTTACATTTAAATAAATTGTGTATTTTCTATGTTGATAAAAATGATTGCTTTTGACAAAACCTTCCAAAGCTTGACTACCTTGGTTTCTAACTGTCATGGCTTTCTGGAAAAGTAAATTAAAAGCCAGAGTACTTTTATATTTGTATATTGTAAATAAGATGCTCTTCGGTAACTGAAGAGCACCAGCAAGGGGAGGGGAACAGAAATATTCTGAAAGTCTGGTCTTGGTGGACAGTCTTTGGACAAGGATGACAATTATCTTCTACTCAGGACACTTGCTGTTTTTTGTTTTGGTTTTTTTTTTTAAGTAGTGTGTATTTAAACTTTAATCACTTTTTTTTTTTTGTCTTACTCTCTAATAGTTATTCATATATTCCTGACCCCAAATTATTGGCTTATTTTAGGGTTTAAAACCAAAGTTTCAGTTAAATTATTTTATCCTTATGTGAACAGTAAGTACCATGAACACTTTGTGCTCTTTTTTTAAACTAATACATTTTGAATTAGAAGAGCTAAAATCTTTATCTTACATTCAATGTGTAACTAGTCTGGAAAGAAAATATTTAAGGAAACTTAAAAATATTTTTGCAGTCCTTTTGAAAATAAGTGGAAAGCACAACTGAAGTTTATGAATATGGACCAGATATTCTCTGAAGTTATTATCCAAATTTGGCAACACAGGAAGCTTCTCCAGAAGTACATAGGTTGAGTGCCTGCCTGAATTTTGCACTCCATCCCTCCCAAGGTGAGAGTAGAAGCATAGAATCGTAGAATGGTAGGGGTTGGAAAGGATCTCTGGAGATTGAGTCCACCACCCCGCCAGAGCAGGATCTCCTAGGGCAGACCACACAGGAACATATCCAGGAGGGTTTTGAAAGTCTCTAGAGGAGACTCCGCAGCCTCTCTGGGCATCCTGTTCCAGTGCTCCATCACCTACACAGTGAAGAAGTTTTTCCTCATGTTGAGGTGGAACTTACAGTGTTCCAGTTTGTGATTGTTGCTCCTCATCCTATCACAGAGCACCACTGAAAAGAGACTGGCCCCTTCTACTTGACACACAACCTTCAGATATTTGTAACCATTAGTAAAATCCCCTCTCAGTCTTCTCCAGACTAAACAGCCCCAGGTTTCTCAGCATTTCCTCATCAGAGAGATGTTCCAATCCCTTAGTCATCCTTGTAGCTCTCTGTTGGGGTCTTTCTAGTATTGCCCTGTCCCTCTTGAACTGGGCAGACCAGAACTGGACACAATACTGCTGACTAGGGCAGAGTAGAGGGGGTGGAGAACCTTCCTTGACCTGCTGACCACACTTTTCTTGATGCACCCCAGTATACCAATGTCCTTCTTGGCCACAAGTGCATGCTGCCATCCCATGAATAACTTACTGTCCACCAGGACTCCAAGGTCATTCTCTGTGAATCCAATTTCCAGCAGGTCTATCCCTAACCCATACTGGTGCATGGTGTTATTCCTCCCTGGGTGAAGGACTCTACACTTCACCTTGTTGAACTACGTGAGGTTCCCCTTTGCCCAGCTCTCCAGTCTGTCTAGAACTCACTGGATGGCAGCACAGCCTTCTGGTGTATCAGTCACTCCCCCCAGTTTCGTATAATCAGCAAACTTGCGGGTACACTCAGTCCCTTCATCCAGGTCATTGAGGAAGGTGTTGAACAAGACTGGACCCACTAGCTACAGGTCACCATCTGGACTCTCTGCCACTGGTCACAACCCTCTGAGCTCAGTTGTTTAGGCAGTTCTTGATGCATCTCCCCATCCCCTCTTCTAACCCACACTTCCTGAGCTTACCCAAGAGGAGGCAGTGTCAAAAGCCTTGCTGAAGTCAAGGCAGACAACATCCACTGCTTTCCCTGCACCTACCCATTCAGTTGCAGGATCATAGAAGGCTGTCAGAATAGACATGACTTCCCTTTAGTAAATCCATGCTAGCTACTCTTGATGACCTTGATAACCTTCTTCTAGCAGTTCCCCTGGGACAGGGTACTAGAAGGTAAAGAGGCCGAAGATCATTGCTTAGCATTCAAGGACCACTTCTTCTATGCTCAAGATTAGAGCATCTCAACAGGTAGGAATTCAAGAAAGGGTGCCAGGACACCTGTGTGGTTAAACAGAGAACTGCTGGGCAAACTCAAGTAGATGAAGAGAGTCTACAGATCATGGAAGGAGGGGCTGGCCACTTAGAAGGAATAGAAGACTGTTGTCACAGTAGGTAGGGAGGCAACTAGGAAAGCTAAGTGCTCCTTGGAATTAAACCTTGCAAGAGAGGTCAAGGACAACAGAAAGGGATTCTTCAAATACATTGTGGATAAAACTAACACTAGAGGCAATGTAGGCCCACTGATGAATGAGGTGGGTGCCCTGGTGACAGAGGATACAAAGAAAGTGAAATTACTGAATGCCTTCTTTGTCTCTGTCTATACTTCTGGAGGTTGTCCTCTCTGTCCTCCAGAGTTGTCCTCTGGAGCAGCCCCAGACCCCTGAGGCCCAAGAGAAAGTCAGGATAAAGGAGGAGTTTGCCTTGGTTGATGAGGACTGAGTTACGGACCGGTTAAGCAATCTGGACATACATAAATCTATGGGTCCTGATGGGATGCACCTGTGGGTGCTGAGGGAGCTGGTGGAGGTCATTGCTAGGCCACTCTCCCTCCATCATCTTTGGAAAGTCATGGGGAACAGAAGAGATGCCTGAGGACTGGAGGAAAGCTAATGTCACTCCAGTCTTCAAAAAGGGCAAGAAGGAGGACTTGTGTAACTATAGACTGGTCAGCCTCACCTCCATCCCTGGAAAGGTGATGGAATAACTTACCCTTGGCGCTGTCTCTAGGCATATCAAGGATAAGAGTGTCATTAGGGGCAGTCAACATGGCTGCACCAAGGGGAAGTCATGATTGGCCAACCTGATAGTTTTTATGATGATATAACCAGGTGGATAGATGATGGTAGTGCAGTGGATGTGGTTTATCTTGATTTCAGCAGAGCATTTGACACTGTCTCTTGCAGCTAAACTGAGGAAGTGTGGTCTGAATGAGCAGGTAGTGAGGTAGACTGGGAATTGGCTGAAGGAAAGAAGACAGAGAGTTATGGTCAATGGGGCAGAGTCTAGTTGGAGGCCTGTACCTACTGGAGTCCCTCAAGAGCCGGTACTGGGACCAGTACTATTCAATATATTCGTCAACAACTTGGATGAGGGAACAGAGTGCACTGTCAGCAAGTTCACTGATGACACAAAACTGGGAGGAGTGGCTGACACACCAGAAGGCTATGCTCCCATCCAGGGAGACCTGGACAGGCTGGAGGGTTGGGCAGGGAGAAATTTAATGGGATATAACAAATGCAGCTGTAGAGTCTGACATCTGGGCAAGCACAACCCCATGTACCAGTGAAAGTTAGGGACTAACCTGTCGGAGACCAGCACAGGGGATAGGGACCTGGGGGTCGTGGTGGACAGCAGGATGATGATGAGCCAGCAATATGCCCTTGTGGCCAAGAAGGCCAATGGCATCCTGGGGTGTATTAGTGGTTAGTAGGTTGAAAGAGGTTCTCCTCCCCCTCTACTCGGACATGGTGAGATCGCAACATGAGTATTTTGCTCAGTTCTGGGCCCCTCAGTTCAAGAAGAACAGGAAACTGCTTGAGGAAGTCCACTGCAGAGTCATGAAGATGATTAAGGGAGTGGAACATCTCCCTGCTGAGGAAAGGCTGAGGGAGCTGAGTCTCTTTAGTTTGGAGAACAGGAGACTGAGGGGTGACCTCATTAATGTTTATAAATATGTAAAAGGTGAGTGTAAGGAGGATGGAGCCAAGCTCTTCTCAGTGATGTCCAATGATAGGAAAAGGGGCAATGGGTGCAATCTGGAACATAGGAGGTTCCACATAAATATGAGAAAAAACCTCCTATGACCAGTCACATTTCCACTACCCTTTAGAGTGAATCTAGTCTTCCAGTGAGTTCCAGTCAGCAAATTGTTTCTCTTACAATACGATAAAAATTTTTGTTTGAGTCCAAAATTTCATATGAATTATTTATTTATTAAACATGCATCAGG
>JANVCC010000047.1:2154151-2173293 GCA_025345505.1 Todiramphus chloris collaris
CCTTCAAATCACTGTGAGAATCTGTCTCACCACAAAGGCCATTTTGCGTCACCCTTGAATCCTGTCCCAGGGCTGCCCTCTGGATTTTAATGTTCATTCACAGGTGCTGTGGAAGAAGTGGAACATCCACCACAGATGTGGAGTAAGTGGGGCATCGGCACCCGATGAAGCGGTCTCGCAGAGCCTGTCCCTGCAGGAGAAACGGCAGGAGCATGAGGGAGGTCTTGGTGCTGCTGAGCACCTGCCATGTCCCAGGGTGGGACGAGGGTAGGGCTCCTACCTGGATGCAGCGCCTGTGGAACCAGGCATGTTTACATGTCTGGCACACCAGGGTGCAGAAGGTCTTCCCGCTCTCGACCTTCTCCAGACACATCAGTCAGGTGGTGCCCTTCTCTGGGTCCCAGAAGAGGGCTACTCACAGCGTCTGCCTGGCTGGCTGTAGGGGTTGTGGTCTTGGCACTGCAGGTAGGTGCTGTCTTGCAGCTGCATGGGCCTGAGAGACTTGAGCTTCTTGTGCTGCATGGACGCATTTCTATTGACAAACCACTATGTATTACATACATAAAATCTGTGAATGTACACATTGAAGGACATTAAGAGGTATACATTTACAATGTAGGAAAGTAATGAATTCTCTCTATTAACTGCATCTTACTTCTTCAGGAACAACCATATCGTATGATTTATTCAGTTCAGTTTTATCAATTCAGCATAAAAAAATGTTTTTTCTTTATATTCGTGTGCCTATATATATTCTGTCTAGCTATCATTTTTATTTCAAAATTCTTGCCAAAAATCGTCTTGTGCCACTTATTTAACATAGGTATAAAATATTTCTTTTTTTGGTGAAATACATCTACTTCTAATGGTATAATAGTGCTATAATATTATAGAAAACACCAAAATGTCTATCATGAGTGAAGGAGGATAATATTTTCCATTCAAAATGATGTGGCAATTTTTTTTTTTTTTTTTTTTTCAAATTGCTATTAAACATGTTGGAATTTTACCAAGACACAAGCTACTTGTCATAAAGAACAACAGATGGTTCATTCATGGATTAAGGGTAGTATATTAATTATATATATAGGAAAGAATATAGTGGAGTTTTGTATATTAATATGAGTCACAAAAAAATTTCAAATACTTAGGCTTATAAACCTAAAATTTCAGTGTGCTACTATTTGTGAGTATCACGAAAAAAAAAAAATCTTATGTGACTTAGAAAATGTTTCTTATGACTGCAACTAGTAGTCACACAGAATAAACCTTTAAAGGTTTGGTTGTTCTGATTTGGGTGAACCTGGATTTTATCTTGTTTTGGTTTTTTTCTTTCAGAATTTTTCAAGAGGAAGTTTACTTCAATTACATTAACCACTCTTTCGTTACCTAGTCAAAGACCTTTGTTAATAGAATATGATAGTACACGGCCATTTAAACATCATTGACTTCCTAAAAAAATTTTCTGTTCATGTCTAAAGTAGACTGTAGGGCCACTTGGTAATTTTTTAAGTAGCACCATTAATTACTTACAAAGAGTTGAAAAAAATTCACTAGGGAAGAGTAGAGGGCAAGGAGAACCTTCCTTGACTTGCTGGCCACACGCTTTTTGATGCACCCCAGGATACCATTGGCCTTCCTGGCTACAAGGGCACATTGCTTTTCCATGGATAACTTATTGTCCACCAGGACTCCAAGGTCTTTCTCCAAGGAGCTGCTTTCCAGCAGGTCTAACCCTAACCTGTACTGGTGCATGGTTTTATTCATCCCCAGGTGTAGGACTCTGCACTTCCCCTTGTTGAACTTCATTATGTTTATCTTTGCCCAGCTCTCCAGTCTGTTCAGATCACTCTGAATGGCAGCACAGACTTCTTGTGTATCAGCCACTCTTCCCAGTTTCATATGATCAGCAAAGTTGCTGAGTGTACACTCTATCCCTTCTTCAAGGTCATTGATGAAGGTGTTGAACAAGACTGGACTCAGTAGTGACCCCTGGGGAACACTGCTAGTTACAGTACTGGGCACACAGCAGTATGTGTTGGGGAAACACAGCAAAGACTTTTGAAGTTTAAATGGTAAAGGAGTGAGACAAGGTTTAAGCATAACTTGTCATCTGTACTACCTGCAAGTTCATGATATATTATACTGGGGCTGGTCACTGCAGGTCATCAGTGACATATTTAAAGGCCATAATACTAGTCCTCCTAGCCCTCAGGCTTTATAGTATGAAGTGGTCTATATCAATATACAATATTGTTCTTACACGCAGCCTACTGCAGTGTGATATGTCCAGGTGTATTAATATTATAAGGAATTAATATTATAGGGAAACTTTCCAATAATGTGTCATAGTGATAAGAACACATGAAGAAAAACAAAGGTGGAAGATATGAGGATATAGTAGAAGGGGGAAAAGAAAGAAAAGATAAAAATTTAAGAGCCCTATGGGCAAATAGAGTCCACTGTAGCTGGTGTAGACTAGGTTTCATTAATTCTATATTCAACTGACCATTTTTTATCCTTTTTGACCTCTTGTTTTTCATGTTGTAAATAATGTTTTAGACCTCCATGATAAGAAATAGATGAGCTTGAAAACAATTTGCTTTCTCTCATCAGTAAGTGGTTTTAATTTTGCTGCTGAAGAGAAATTTGATACATCTGAGGTACTTAATTTGTTTTCTCCTATTTCAAATTGAATTGGTTTTATTATGGCATAGCTTCCTTTAGCAAATGGAAGTGGATGACTGTAAGAGTCATTATTTACTGTCAATTACGAAGTCTGAGTGTCATTACTGGGTAACCCACCACAGCTAGTAAAGTCCCCAAAGTAGGAGAGCATTATATTAAAATTGGCATCTGCCTCCACTAGATTTGTTCTGTTCTACCCTTCACATTAAAAATACAAAAGCACAGATGAATCCAATGAATTAAAAATAAGATGCTCATTTGGAGTCAGAATGCAGATCCAAGAGGTAATAAATTTCAAGAATAATTAGATGAAATTTTGTTCAAGTTTAATACCGTAGGAAAATATTTCATGTTTTTATGGCATCTTAACTCTAGCTGCTGTCATATTAATCCACAAAATATCTTCTTACAGAGAAAACAAAAAAGCCCTGATTGCTTACAGAAATGTTTTTTACTTTTCTATTAATTTTTCTATTTATTGCTTTACTTTCATCAATGGTATTATGTAATGAATGATTTGTCATCAGCAATAAAACCTTATGCATAAAAAATCTTATTGTCAGCTACAGGAGTTCAAACCACCATTTGATTATTTAATGATTTTTTCTAATTTTGGATTAATTTCAGGAACATATAAAACAGGAATGATAGCATTTTCAGAAAAAAAAAAGAAACCAAAAAAAAAAAAAAAACAAAAACCCTCCCCCCCCCCCGACATCTTATTCTCTGTGGTCCTAAGAGACAAGGAGTCAACATGTAAATGTTAGATTAGGGAGATGCAGTCAAAATAATTATAGAGTCGTCTTGCTAGTGCATGGGCTGTGGTTTATTGAGGTATATTAGTGAACACAGAGAATGAAAAGCACTTAACACACCTGATCAGTGCAGATCAAGTAGCAGCAAGCTGTTCCTTATAATTTAAAGTCTAGTCTTGTTGGCAACACTGAACCATCTACATAGTTTTGTCAGATTTTCATCATTTCATCATTTTCATCATTTGTTTTGTCAGATGTTCTAATTCATATTTCTAGGAATTGAGCACATGACATTTAGGTCATTAAGTCATAATGGCAAGATAGTATCATAGCAGAATATTCTAAGAAAGCTATTGAAAATTAGATTGTACTTGAAGGAATAGCATTTGCAAATCCAAAACTGATTTAGGTAGTAACTCTAAACATGGGGTGTTAATCACTGATAGAAGCAGACACTGCCTGTGAAAACAGGCTGTTAACTTCAGAAAGTGCAGTTAGTTAGAAGAACTGAGCTGAAAAGTAAAATCACTGAACAGATTTAGTTCTGTTCCCACTAAAACCAAGACATTAGTATTTGAGTGTAAAGCTGGGTAAAGACTGTGTGTAGCTGAACTAAAAACTC
This sequence comes from Todiramphus chloris collaris, assembly GCA_025345505.1. Classification (NCBI taxonomy): domain Eukaryota; kingdom Metazoa; phylum Chordata; class Aves; order Coraciiformes; family Alcedinidae; genus Todiramphus; species Todiramphus chloris. Next base: position 2,158,217 of record JANVCC010000047.1, read on the forward strand.
AGGAACTATTTTTAAAATAGATTGAATCTTATGGCTTTATAGGATTGCTTCTGTGTTATCCCATTGGAAACTAGAAAATAAACTTGTAACGGCAGAATGTAACCTGGGATCAAATTTATAATAGAGGGACATTTGAATCACAATCCATATTCTTTCCTTGAAATTGTATTATTTCAAAATGAGCTACTTGCTCTGAACTGACAGCAAAACTTAAAGTTTCAGTTATTTTATCCATATATAATTTTTTTCTTTGTTTTTGTAAAAAATAATAAATGTTCCATCATTACAGATAAGACATTAAATTCCTAAGCCAAGATAATAAAGGTAAGTAACATCTATAAAAAGAAGGAAACATGCTGAGTTTTTGTCACTGAGTCTCTGGGTTTTCTGTTGATTTTCTGGTTTTGGAAGCTTTGCTTCTGTATTAAAACTCAGATATTTTTCACTGAGTATTTTCTGACAGTATATTCTAGTGAGTCAGATAAGATGGAAATAATAATTATTAGAGATACTGCATTTGCTAGTGTTCTGGTTTGAGGGAGCACAGAACTAATTCTGTTCTATAATTTTACTTTTCAGCTCAGCTCTTCTAACTAACTGCACTTCCTGAAGTTAGCAGCCTGTTCTCATAGACAGTGTCTGCTTCTAGCAGTGATAACACCTCATGTTTAGAGTTACTACCAGCACTGGTGTGCTGGGTCTTGTGTACAACATTGAGGGGTGCAGAAAAGTGAAAGGAGGCACCTGCAGGGAGGAGCGGACAGGACAGGTGACCCTGAACTGACCAACGAGGTATTCCAGCCCATATACGTTATATTCGGATTTAGAGCTAAGGGATCCAAAGGGTCTCTGGGCTCTTCTCTCCCCTCTTGGACTGCTTTGCCAGTTTTGCTTGGCTTGTCTCAGGTCTTCTTTTGGTTCCTTCCTCGGAGCACCCAAGGAGGACTCTGTCCGTTCTGCCTTCGATCCAGTCTGTGTGTTCCTGAACCCGGTACCAGAATCCAGCTCCTGAACACAGCTCCCGTCTGCTGCGGGGCCCAGTCTGGGACTGACCCGGTGCCTGCTCCACAGCATCAGTGGCAATGGTGATGTAATTACCATCAGGGGGGTTGGTTTCAACACTGGTTTTGTATATATTTGTATACCATTTTTATTATTATTAATTGCCTTTTCATTAAAGCTGTTCTAGTTTCCTTTTCTAATCACCAAGTCTCTCTCCCTTATTCCCTTTCTCTTCCCCTTTGGGGAGGGAGGGGGGTTAACAGAGAGCGTCTGTTATAGGCCTAAGGGGCTGCCCTGACCCTAAACCATGACAGCCAGTTAATACCTGAGATGAACTCTTCTTGATTTTATTTATAAATTTCTGAAGTTATGTCTTGCATGCTTAAAGTAATGCTTTTGAATCGTGTTCCCTTTGACTTGGAAAAGTCAAAAGTTAAACAGAGGAACACCAATAGATAAATTCTAACAGAATAAATTGCAAAGTTCAATTCAAGCAAACACTGAGGCTGTGATTCAATAAAATGTGTAAATGTTTTATTGATTTGGAACTTTAACTTTGGAAGAGTAAAAACTGAAACTTGAGTTTTTGACTTCTGTAGATAAAATCCTCCTAGGGACATCATAAAATATAAGACAGACAAAGGAAGCAATTCTTTTTACTGTAGAAAGCAGACAAATAAATGTGGAGCATAATAATTGTGTTTAAAATACTGAGTGGGGAATGAAAGCTGGACTGAAACACATAACTCAAGAAATAGGAAGTATGGTGGATTCTGTATCTCTCAAGATTTTCTTAATTAAGACTGATTTAAAAGATGCTATTATTCAAAAAAGAAGCTGTGCAAATTCTAGCTGATTGTAAAGGTCCCTTCTGGCTTTAAAAATCTGTGCTCATGAACAAAATAGAAGAAATTTCAAAGGTGCAAGACTCACTTATTGTCATTTATCTGTATAAAAAATGCCAAAGGGACTCATTGACGGTAAGAATGTAGATTAAAATTAAAAAAAAAAAGATTTAACATGTGTATGAATCTCAGAAACATTTAGAATTTTACTGCAAGTTAATAATAAGAAGGAAATGTTAGCCTTAGAAACACATTTACATCCTGAAATGTAACACTCAGGATAAGAATAAATTTAGACATCTAAATATATTTATCCTTTGCCTTAAAAAGTAGCCAAAGAACAGTGACTGGTAAGCTTTAGGAATACATGTATTCATATATGTGTTCATTGAAGAGAAAAAGAGTTAATAGTTCAAGGACATTGCAGAATTCTTATCTTCCTTTTTTTTTTTTTTTTTTTCCTTTTTCTTTTGTAATGAATACAGAGCCAGACACTGCCAGTGACAAGACCCTGGCTTTAATTAACCTTGAATATTTTCCAGGCAATTCGTATCTTCTTATGACAAAGTTATTCCATTCACCAGAATACAAATGCAGCAACTGTTGTTGCTTAACCTCAACTCCTATGATTTCAGTCAAATTGATTAGAGTTTCAGAATAAATCAGTCTGATAGGGTGAAATATTTCATTAGCCAAAAAAACCATTTACTTAGTAAAGGTTGTGAACCTCTTTAACCCAACTTATATGACAGCATATTTAAAGCCTTAAATAAAGAGATGAAGTTGATAATTAAAAAAACTCAAACAGTTACAAATATATTACAGTCTTTTATACTCTTTTACAAATAATCCATAACATTCTTGCTTCAAAGTGATTATTTGGAACAATGGATTATTTATAAAATGTCAAAAAAAACATTTTAACTGTTACATACAAAAGCAGTTTACATGACTTTTTTTTTTTTTTTTTTAAACAGACACTAATGAAAGTCAAGTGATAAACTCTAAAAACCTCTGTGGTGTTCCTACACTACTCCAAGAGAGCCAGAGTTTTGATGTGTGTCTACCTTTTTGAGGGAGGTCTTGTGAAATGGAGAGCAATGATCTTTAGGGAAGGTGGAAGAAAAGTAAAAAAGATTTCAAACCACATTTATTCCCTATATATCATGTCCTCCCAGGGTGTAGTCTTTCCATCATTCTTGCTGTCATTTTATCAAGTTTTATTGGACTTGGTTGTAATGAACTTTACAAAGCCTTTCTGAAAATAGCCTTCTGACAGAAGTCACCCAGAGGCTTTGATACGACTGCTCTGGAAAGCAGGCTGTGCAAAACAGCAAGGCAGCCATCCTCTTGTCAGTCTTTTGGGACCAGCCTGCAGTAACACATGGCAAACAGGGTGCAAAAAACAAGACTGGTAAATATTTGTCTCCATCACATGTATTACATGGAAGGGAAGTATTGATATTTCTTGGTTTTGTACCTCAGATCCTTAATATTAACTGATTCAGCAGATCAGTGTCTTTAGATTATTGTCCTGCTTGGTTTGCAGCTGGGTAGCTCTACATTCAAAAGCAGTGCCCTTGTAGACTGAAACAAAGAATTGATTTATCTGGATATTGGCAGTTTACAATGCAAGGAGAAGCATTTTGAATGATGACTAAATTCCTTCACACATGTATACACAATGTAGATCCAAGTCATTGGCACAAATATTTAAAAAAATATGAAAAAAAAGAAGATGGATATTTTATTAATGAGTGAGGCAGCTTCTGGGCTCTTTGATGCCAAAACACTGCAATCAAATACCCTTTCTTCAGTCTGGCTCTGTAGACATGATACCAGAAAGCATCACCTTGCAGATTTTGTAGGCAGAGGCATACCTGTTTTATGATTCCTCCTAGGGCATAAGGACCTAGCTGCTTGTCAAAGATGACATTTTTTGCCTTTGGATATTCAGAAGCTGACATGTGAAACTTCTCTGGCTTTTTCCAGTAGCATGAAGGAAAATGGAGATTTTTTTTTCTTGGAAGATATCAGAATCCATTTTAAATATTCTCCATGACTTATGAAAGTACTTTGTTCACTAATATTGGAAGTGACCTTGCTCAGTGTTTAGTATTCAATAAAGTAGCAATGCATACACAGCTTATAGAGCTGTATGCTGTACATGATGATATGCTTCTAGGTATAGCAAATCTTTGTATCTGGAACACCAGGCAAGCAGAACTCCCTAAGTCTTGATACATACAGTAGTACCAAAGAAGAAATCATTAAAAAAAAACACAAAATAAAAAAAAAATATTCAAGAGTAATTAGAAATTGTAAATGCAAAAATTATATTCATAGAAATAGGTTAAGACATGTTATGACTTATTGATAAGTATAAATAACTGTTTTCAATAAGATAGTGATTAAAAACTGTAATACAAAACCCAAAGCCTGCAGCACTGTTTGCAATGAATCTTAGTTTATATATTCACAGTGGTTTAACTATTCATTTCTTTGAAATGAAACAAGTGTAACATTTTTTAAACCAAGATATTTATGAATTGTTGATACAATTTAAAATTAATTCATTTTATCAGAAATTCATGCTCCTTATATGCTCATCTCTTTTTTAGATGTACACAGATCCATTTTTATTTCAAATATATTAGAGTGATGGTGATGGAGCTGTATCTTCACAAAGTAGGCTACACTGAAAAGGTTATTTTTTTGATTGCTATACTTACTGCTATAAAATGTTAAAATAGGTGTATGTTCATTAAAATGGTTCATGCTTATTCTCAAAATTAGTAGCTCACAGATAGGGTGGGGAGAGTATAAATAGCAATCACATTAGCATTTCTGGGAACTCTTGTTATATATGTAGCAAGTGGAATGAGGCTGTGAAGGCAGCTGGGTAAAAGCCCATTAGTACATTGGGCTTTGATCACAGAAAAACATATTTAGCTTTTGTTAAATGAATAGTAATGTAGTAAGTAAATATACTGATTAATTGGTTCAACATTTACATTTCATGATGACGTATTAACAAGGGTGACAGGCTTTTGTGATCTGTTTTAGAGGTTAGAGTGGGCTTATTTAGGTAAGACATTTCTACCATAGCTGTGATCTAATAGTGTAGAAGTGGTGGTGGTGTCAAAGTTAGAGAACAAGATGCTCCAGCGTCTTCTGTGGAAGAACTCAGCTTTTGAACTTTCCCCGAGATGTGTGTATAGCTTTTCACATGAATTTGGTCATCCTGTTCTTCAGAGTTAACACTGTGAACAAGAGCTGATAAAAATCACAGCAAGCTTTAGTTTTGCAGAAATGTTTCTGTTAAAATGATAAAAACTAAAATACTCTTTGCCCTTTGATTTCTGCCTCATAACCCCATGAATGTGGTGGTGTTTCATGAGTACTTCAACTGCTTCTTATTTGATCCCACTGTGAACCAACTCAGGAGGCTAAACAGCAAAGGAAAACCAAAATGAAAAAAGTTAATAATTTTCTGCTGCGACAGGGGTTTTTTAGCAGCAATCAGATGTGCACCAGTGCAAGAGAGAGGATGAGACCATATCTTTTCCAGAGTAATTCTAATGTAACTGTTCAGTCAAACATAGCTAAAGTAACAAGTATTAAATGGACCTTAAGTATTCTGATGCCCAACTGCTTAAACTGTTTTTGGGTGAGGGTGATTGGTGAGTTTTTAAAAGGGAACCATTGCACATTTAACATCAAGAAAAGATATTTATGTTGTCTATTTTATTTACCTAGAGTGTAAATTACTGCACTATTATTGGATCAATATTAAGAAAAGTATAATTCTTAGTATGGATAAAAAAATCTTTAGGAGAAAGATGGCTTAGCTGAAAAGTACAAAAATCAATATGGAAAACTTGTACAACTGCAAATTAAAAAAAAAAAAATCCTTCTAGTTCACAACTGTAACAAGATGACATGTTTATAATTCTTTATATTACTTTTTATTTTCTTTTCCTTTCAATGACATTGTTTACTACAATTGGAGGAAGACACATGCAGGTTCTGTCTTTTTGTTGGCTGATATTCTTTCATTATAGGAGTTTAAAATATGTTTTATCTTAATGCCTTTTCTATGTGTCTGGACTTGAAAATTTCAATTTTTTTTAATAGAGTCAGAGTAAGAAACTGTTAAATTAACTAACTACTGAACTTAAAGTGATCTTTTTCTAGGTCTTATGAAACCAACTGGACATTTAGAATTGTGTATTAGGGACTACCACTACTCACTGACGCATTACCTCAGATGAAAGGACTCTGCCCTGTATTAGATGAAATTATATTAGCCTTGAAATTACATACACATTGGCCTTGAACCATTCACTGTTGAAGGCTCACTGGCTTTGATATACTTGGGCCAGTGGACTTATGGTAGTCTGTTTCAGAATTCCCTGTATTACACATGTGGAACATAAGAATAAATTAAAGATGTCCATATGGTTATTCTTAAACAAATAAACATAAAACCCCTGTATTTTTTTGAAAAAGTACTGTAACTAAATTTTAAGTTGCTGCTATGCGTGCCACTTCAACATTGCAAAATGGTCTTCGAAATACTGCCTGACGGCTTGTGTATATCTTTCAGTGGGGTAAGGAATGAAAGCAAGTGGTTATTCCATTTTAGACATTTTTTTTTTAATAGTTGCATGCACTTTGGTTCCACAGAGAATGCCAACAGATGTTCATTTTTGTTTCAATTTGATGGTGAGGGTAAAAGATCAGTTATTGAATCCTAGGCTACCCATATAGTCAGGATTCGGGCATAAATTTAGGAAGAATCAGGGGAAAAAAAAATAAATTGCACAGATTTCTGCAGTAAATTCACTTAAAAGTGATATATTTGTCATCTGTCAGAGATGACAGTGATTAAGGTCCCCCTGTCATTTTAGCTAGAGAGAGTTTTTCTTCCCACTTACCATTGTCCCTGCCCCCACAAATAAATACACTTTTGGAAAGGCTGAAAATGTTATTGCAAGAGCAATTATTTCTTATCACAGCTACTTCTTCCTAGCAGATGTTTTTTGAGAGGAATTTTGTAGCCAGTATCTGAAACTGTCTTTGTAATAACAACAACAGTTATGAAGATGACTTAATAAATACTGTGCTTGCTCGAAGTAATACCACAACTTATCAGGATATCAACTGGAATGACAAAGACAGATACGATGTAAATGTGACCAAGCTGCACTTTTTCCTTTACACAAAAGTACATCTAAATTATTTATGCTCTACTGTATAATAAGAAGGGTGGTTTTCCTGGATGTGAGCAATTAAAGTACATATATTAAATTACAGGAAGACCCATATACTTAAGATTCCTACATTATTTCAATATGTGCAAGAGAAGTGTGTGAACTTTTCCACTCTTGCATGTGAAATTCAGGAAAACCTCCATATCCAAGAATTAACTGCACCAAGATTCTAGAGGCTGTCATCTGAAAGTATTTATATATGCCTACTTAATTTACTTTCACTACCTGGAATTAGCAAAGGATTTCCATCCCTCAGTATGTTATCTGAGTCAATGCAATTATATTCTGTTGTTCTAGAGATCATAAAATGATAACAAAGAAAACATAAACAGAAAACCAGAGATATTTGTGTATCCCCCATCTCTATTTCCTTCCTGTAGAGAAGAATGAATCCCAACCAGAACAGGAGTTTGCAGATCAGTAATACATTGTGTGGCTGCCATGAAAAGCACCTTCCCTGGACAGCAACAATATTTAACAGTCCTCTGCAGTGGCTTCCCTTTTGACTTAGATTTACAGATGTTTTTTCTTTATCTCTCACCAATATTTCTGAGACACTCGGCTCTTTATATCTTTTAACGCCTTTCACTGTGCCTTCTTTCAAATATAACCAGTCATCTTGTTGGAGAACTTCAGTTTCATAATACTTCCTTTCCTCTTCGTATGGTTTCTAAATGCAATAAATCCCCACAAACAAAGATCTGAGAGCCAATAAATGTTGCAGCTTCATCAAGCTGCATTTTTGAAGCTATGAAAAGCTAAGCAATAAACAGAAAGTGCCTTATTCCTGTGACATCCCTAAAGCCTTTCAAAGGATTTGAAAATCAAATGCAAGGATAGATGAACTTTTGGTTCGTAAAGCTCCATTTTCTTCACCTTACTTTCATGTATTCTTAATCTTCAACAGCTCATACCATCCAAGGGCTTTTTTTCCTCTGGACAGGACAATATTTGAACAGTTGTCTTTAAAAGCTTTGAACAAATCGTTTTCTAGACATAAGATTTATAAAATATTCTGGCTATCATTTATTAAACATTAAGTCTGTCTTCCTGTCTATAAAAACTGCTATCACCATCTGTGACTCCTACCTCATTCTAGATTCCTTTTTAGCCACTCACATGAGTTCCAGCTGGGACAGGTGCATGCATTTCACCTTTCACCTGTTTTTTGTTGCTTACTAAGGCACACTGTTTAATTATAATATTCATTCAGTTGCATATTATAGTGCTTAATATGATAAAATGCCACTGAAATAAAACAGATTTTTGTCACTGCTTAGATATGGATTTGCAATGTTCCTGACTGTGGAGCTGTTGTGAACTTCACCCTTTACTTGAGGTTTTCTTTTGATTTTTCTTCTGTAATTGCAAACAAACTCTGAGTAAAAAAGCAATTCACATAAAATCAGTAGAATAAATATATTTGATTCAAGGTAGTGTTGATAGAACATCATATCAGTTCTGCACAGCATTTCAAATCTATACTTCTTACACAATATTGCACACACATACAATCAAAAAAATACCTCTAGCTTTTTCTCCCAATGGGATCTGTTGTTCCTTACTTTTGACAACTAATACATTTTAACTAGAAAAATGTTAGTATTAAATGCTTAGATGATTTTCTGTTTAAATGTTTTTAGAAATATTGGGGAATCTATATATACTGCCTAGACTGACATTTATTTTACACACTGAATAGTGTTAACAGTGCTTATAATTCAACATATATGTATTTCTGCTGAATGAATCCATAATATGCAAACTTTGCTTATCCAAAGTAAGTACAAAATACTTGGACTTCACTGATTTGACAAAATTTTCAGGTCTTATGTATATAATCTTTTCTATATGACTTCTGGAAGAGATTTCTGGGTTTCACTCAAATTGCTGCTGTGACTGTATCTTCACATGTTGTATGTGACAGCAAAAGGAAAAAGACAGGTACCAATTCACATCTAAAAATGTCTGGAGGGTAGGGGTCCTCAACCTCAAACTTTTTTTTTTTTTTTTTTAATTTATTACTATGCTACTAAGTAAGGTAGACAATGAATTTGATAGGGAGAAAATAAAAGAAAAAAGAATGTGTAACATGCCTTACATCCTAAGGGCAAGCTGTCATGCAGAGCACTGTATCATTCCCATTTTAAGATCTTCTGCTAGAGGAATATTAGTTTTGACAGGGTTTTCCCTTCTATCTCATTAGAGACAGAGAAAACCTGCTGAGATGCAGGATTTCACATCTTATAATTCTCTCATACAGCAAGGGAATGAAAAATATCTCATCAAAATGAAGATCCCCTGAAAATCAGTTCTGTGAAACTGGTCTCCCTGCTGTTAACAGGCAGAGCTGGCAGCAATGCCACATTACTCTATTTGCTTTTCTTTAAATGAAAGGCCTCTTGTATTCCCTAGGGAGGCAGCAGTGTAAGAAAGCTCCACCTACCCCAAAGCTTCTCAAACTGGCCTACTATCAGAGTAGAGCTACAATCTTCTCTGTCTGCATGTCTGCTTCTCCTCTCCCTCCCTCTGGTTTAGTCCATTCCTACATCTGTCTTTTTTAAGTGCTTGCAGATTAAGTCTGTGCTTACTGGACGCATAGCATTTATCCCGATTAAAAATTAAAGACATTGGCACCAACGGTTTCTTGGCCATTTGCTAGACACTAGAACAATATTTGCTGATACTGAGAGTCCAAGGTCAGGGCTTGGACTGAATGTTTGTCACAAACTTCACTTTCACAACTATGAGAACAAAAAATATTTTAAATGAATCTTCTACATGAGCTACAAATTTTGATCTGTTACTCAAGAAAGCAGCTTAATGTCTTACTTAGGTGTGGCAGAGTAGGTAGGGAACACATTAATACGTATATATATGTGTGTGTATGCATATTATGTATCTAAGTGTATATATCAGTACATATAAAAGTAAATAAAAAGGAAATGACAGTTGAGGAAAAAAGTGAATTCCAAGGTTTAAGGGAAAAAAAGATATTTCAGCTTAGCATGAAAAGGCTGTAAATACAGTTTCTTATCCTTTCACTTTCAAAGGACTTTTCCTATTTTTTTTCATCTTCTATTTTGCATACAAATGTCTATGTCTCGGTGTCAGCTGACATTACAGGGATAGGCAGATTGGTTTAGGGATCCTTGGTAGAATGAGGACAGGCCACAGCACTGTAGTTATTATTAGAGCTTTATTATTACATAAAAATTTTAATAATTGTCATAGCTTATTGTTATCTGCAATTTCCAGCAGCAAGTGTAGCTTATTATAGCCATTATCATAGCTTTCAGTTACACAGAATTTCTAGTAATTATTGTAACTTTTTCACTATCTAGAGTTTTCAGTTACCTAGACTTTCAGTCACCTGAACCCTCTGCAGATCGGGTCAAATTCTTAATAATCAGGATGTGATACAACAGTCATAATCTAGACTCAAAATTTACCTAAAAGAACATTAGTCACTCAGTCCTTGGAGAATTTCAGCTTAGTACCAGCCTATCCAGTGAACTTGGGATAATAAAATCTGCTCATGGGAAACCAGAAAGATTTCCTTGAAAAAATAAAATAATAATTAAAAAATAATAAAATAAAATCATATTGCCATGGAATATTGTGAATTCCTCATAGTAATGACTTCCAGCAGAATATCATGTCCTCTTGAACCAAGCATGACTATAACACATTAACATTCTGGGACTTTCCTGTATACAAACATATGAGTCTCATAAAAGCTGGTAATTTTGTGGTAGCTATTAGTGGTGTTCAGTAAGTAGTGACACATGGGGTGTTTCTAGATCAATTTACTATACATTCATGTAATTTTTTATTCTGCTTCCTAGATGTTAAATCTGTATTTGAACTATTTGAATGCACTTCTTTTATAGAGATGTTTCATAATGTGTCTTTTGTCTTTATATTATTTTCCTTGTGACGAGTCCATGATAAAAAATATAAAGATAGCTTCCAGAAAAATAAGTGGTTATGTCAATGAACCATAGCAGCTTCAGATATATTCTGAGTTGTGTGCATGTTCTGAAATCTTTCCATTATCTGTATGTATTTTTCTCCCTGATGCATTAGGGTGGGGTTTTTTTTCTCTGTTTTAATTTGTGTTGTGTTCTTTAGACTAAAATGCTGGAGATTAGATTTTTTTTTTTTTTGATGTTTTAAAGTAACCACTGACATTTACTAGAGCAATATGAAAAATATCAATATATATTTTTCATTGTGCTTTAAATTTTTTTTTTCCTAGCATTTTGTTTCATTTCACAGCACAGCTGTTTTTCCATTAAAACTGAAACAGTACAGTAGCAGGGAGAACACAAAAATGCTCAGAAAATTTGGAGTTCATAGATGGAGTATTTAAATGATTTGAATCAGTCTGTCTTTGGAAGTGGAGGAGTTAGTGTCACTGGGAAATGCCTACACATCTCAGGTCTAGCTAGCAGAGTGTCCAAAGAGTAACAGTTACCTGGTATAGTGGAAGGGATGGAACCAAGATGTTCAAATGGCAGTACAGTGGAAAAAATGTGTAGCAGCAGGGTTTTGAAGTGATTCTCAAAGTGACCTTAATGTTAAATTTGGACTCTTCTTCTGCAATGTGGACAGCACACACGCAACTTTATTTCCGTACAAGAATACATAATGATAATTAGTGTTCAGTTTATTTGTTAATAAAATTCTTTATGGAAGATTTTAGGCAAATGTATTATTCCTGTGTACTTATAAAGGTACTGTTATTGACAGGAATTTGTATTCTCCTAAAAACCACCTGAGCCTTACATTTATGGTGCTTACAGTACATGAATCCAAATTTCTGGACATTCAGAATGGTGTTGTAATTGTCTATCTCTGTATGATGCAGAATCCAGAAAATTTCCTAGAATTAAAATATCCTTAGCCTTTTTTAATCAATATTTACTTGACACCTTTCACTGTTATCATTACATTTTGCTAAAAGTTCAGTGTTTATGATTATGAGATGATCAAAACAAAACTCAGATAAAAATAAACCATTTTCATATTTAATAAACAGAAAAATTGGTTTTATTTGCAAGAAGCTTCTTACCCATGCTTTTTCAATTGTGTAATCATAGCTTTTGACTACAATGGAATATTATGTGTTTGGTTTTTTCCTATTAAAGTCCCAGTGTAGTAATAAAGTGTCCCTGTGCAAGCTAAGTAGCTCATAGTTGCAATCCATTTAATACAAATACATGATAATCTTGCACTGTATTTTGCTTTTACCTCTAAAATGTATTTTTGTAATGAGTAAAGATCCTTGCTCTAAAAAGGTACCTGAACTAAGTTCATTCCTCAAATATGACTGTGATGATTATCTGGGGCATTGATTGCTAAAGAAAAATATGTCTTTTTTGTTTCTTCATGTAAATGCAATCATGCTTCTGAAAGTTGTTTGTCCCTTAAATCGTGAGCATTGCTTCAGTATCAGGGACATCTCCTGGACCATGCTTTAGTTAAAAGAAAATATTACCATAACATCTGTAGATTAATAATAGTATTAAAGTTGTCATTTTTCTCCCTTTTTGTTAAAAAATATAATTGCTGAAAGTAAACTTCTGAAAGTTGTAATTTATACTAAATTTGGAAAAAATTAAAACCCTACTTCTCTATTCATTCAATTTCACCCATTTCCACTGGGCAATATTTGCAATTATTCAGGTTATAAAGCTTATGGCAAGAGAGAACCTGAATCCTGTTAGAAAACTGAAGAGCTGTTTGTCCAGACAGGACACCTGTCAACCCAAATTTGTTTAATCACTGACATTTGGGCTGAGGAATGTGATGAGAGGTGATTGATACATGGTCTCCACCTTTGATTCTTATTCTGCCTAGTGAGTCAACAACTTGTCAATGTGAAAAAATAAGCATAATATAAGGTAAGATGTTGGTCCCCCAGATAAGCAGGAAGGATTTGAGTGTTACCTATGGCAAATTTGGTCTTTAGGTAAGTGAGGTATTCACAGTTGGCAGAATTATCTGCATATTTCAAGGTAGAAGCAGACCTTTCTAAGAGAAGAACTTAACCTGATTTTATATTAACAGTTACCTTAATTTCAGCAATAAATTTCTTAAGGTAATTTAGAACTCCGGATATGTGGGAATGAGCTATATACTGCTGAATTAGAAAGGTTTTAAAGAAAATTGTCTGAATAGCTATATTAACTGAGTTTGACTCTGGAATTTATATTGAAAAACCTTTTATCCAGAGCATTTATGAGCAAAGACAATCATTTTGAAGGACAGGTAGTAAACAAGACTAATGAGAAGAACTGGAGGGCGAGGCAGAATAGCTTGCAGTTTCTGTGCATTTTGTAAAAAATATGTGAAGTATAAACTCAATGTTTCAGCATCTGAATACAAATTTTAAGTATATCTCTCCCTCCCTTATATTAGACTAAGCCTATGCAGACTGAGGGGTTAGGAGGAGTCATTCAACTCCTTTGTAAGGACAAGCATGATTGCTGACATTGCCCCCAGACTCAATTTCTTTTCCCCATTCAAGAAGCAACAGTTCCTAGAGAAAGTGATGTTCTAGCTTATAAAAGAGACAGAAGTAAATGGGGGCTTGTCAATAGCTTTGATAATAGATATATATACTCAAAGTATGTTGCTCCATACTACAGCAACAAATTTAACTCTTCCTTGCCGGTTGTGGATGAGGAAGGGACACAATATCTTGAGCTAGGAGAACATCAGATGGCACACATTGCTACAGCCATGATATAAGTCATTTTGGCCCATCCAAATACCTTTCAAACTTTCATTATATGTAAATATATGTAAAGTATGCATTACTTTAGAGTGATGTAAATGAGATCACAATAAATCATATTTAATTGTCCAAGATCATACTTTGAGTGTTGACTAGAAGGGCACCCAGAAATATCTTTTGACTGTTCCTATATTTTATAGAAAATATATTACCTTTATATAAATACGTTTATTTGTCATTTTTTATGAAATCATGCTTTTAAAAATCACTCTTCTTTTTCAGAAGAGTGTGAAAAATCTACAGCTGATTGTAGTTAAAACATGCGAGTGTCTTCTGTTTTCCTCATCACATAAAGTTTTACACTAAGGGAAAATTAGATTCATTTTCAATGTTGCCCTGCTGTGAATGTACAAATTCTGGTTTACATGACAGTGGTTTCCTGGATGACTTCACAAGTGTGAGAATGAAGACAAAGCACTAAGGTTGCTTGACCATTTTAGCATCACAGGTAAAAATATTATCAGCTTGCTGAACTGCCACTCCAATCCTTTGACCACTGCATGATGTAATTTTAAACCTTCGACCTGAAAATGGCAATTTAATTTGGTGACACTCAGCTCCTTCTTAGAGGGAAAAGGTGAATTCATAATTTTATAGACCTTTTTCAAGATTAAAAGTGAGGCTGAGTATAAGAACTGATGTCTCTTGGATGCAATTATCTGCCCTCTAATGGCAAGTGGCTCTTCCCATAGGTTTTCATTTTTCTCTGTAAGTCTTTGAAATAATATCTAACTTTGTGGAAGCAGAAACCTCACAGCTGTTTCTGAAGGGAAAATATGTGTTAAGCACTTAAAACACTAAAGAAAAATATGCAAAAAAGTACAATAATTCTAAAAGCATGTATGGTTAAGTCAGAATGACATTGTTTAGGGGTAACTACTGAAGAGGAAAACACCAGAAATACAGTTTCTTTAGTGGTACATAACTCTATTTGAATTCTTTGTCTGGAGACAGGAGAAATGTATGTTGCTAAGAACCCGTCCTTGAGGGATAAACATGTATATAATGCTTTTGCAACCTTTCCTTTCCTTTCCTTTCCTTTCCTTTCCTTTCCTTTCCTTTCCTTTCCTTTCCTTTCCTTTCCTTTCCTTTCCTTTCCTTTCCTTTCCCCTTTCCCCTTTCCCCTTTCCCCTTTCCCCTTTCCCCTTT